>JAZGTJ010009819.1:0-18879 GCA_036877575.1 Botia almorhae
ACAAATACAACATTACAAACAAACAAATACAACACTTGAACGAACATAATAATTTCTGAAAAACTTCCCAAAACTTTTCGACTGCCCTTGGTCCAAGACGATGATGTAATAGCTGGGTGTGACCTGGGGGTTCGCTTGCTTCGATGCAAATATATTTTCCATTGTTGAGTCAGTTCTTCACATATTTAAATAACACTGTTAAACCATCGCTATCAATGACACAAGCAGCCACAGGTCGCTTGGCTTTAAACTTCTTTCTATCCCTGAGGGAGGAATGAAGAACTTTGCCATGAGAATACCAAGATCTTAAAGCTGAAACATAGCCCAAGACAGCTTCTGACTTGGTGATTGTTTTAACAGAAAGTCTAGTCGTGAAGACAAGCCCAGACATATCTCCTGGCCTTTGCCACTTTAGAACACTAGCTTAATTTTAAGATTGAAGTACACATTGCCAGTCCTTCCTAAAATTTACTCACTAAATGAGCAAAATGTAACCCCCATACAAGATTGATGTCGAACCAGTGGAGAAGAATAGAGATTGATATTCATGCATTGGAATCATTCATTATAATATAATGTTAGTGTTTTTGTCAAGCTGTTTATACAGGAAATTCTGTCATTATCTACCCAACCACATGGCTACTCCTATGTCCTGCATGATGATGTCATGATGTTTTAGTCATTTTCACCAATCTGTGTAAACAATGTCATTAATTTTCATTGTGTGTATGTGAAACTTTAAAGAAAAATGCAGGACAATTTTTTCTGTTTTTCACTACATTGTAAAAGTAGCCTAAGTTAATAAAACAGTACATTTCAGTCTTATTTCTTAGGAACCCTCCAATACAAACAACTAAAAGCATGACACCCTTGGCCAAGGCAAATGATCTGTAACTCATATTTATGTGGCTGAAATTCAAACTATTTGTTGCTTTTAAAACAACTCACAGATTTGAAAAAACGTGTAATGATGAAATTGTAACCAAAAGTGTCAAATCAGTCCAAAGGCAGTAAATGCCATTTTGACACTGAATAAACTTGTCCAGAACCCATTTAATTGAAACAGACACCTTCATAATCATATAATAACTTAATTACTCCCACATTTAAGACAGGAGTCAAGAGGTTCAACCTGCATACATAAGCAAAGAGGTGAAGACACTGAATGTCAAGTACAGAAGTGGAGGACCATATAAGCATTTTGTCCCTGACGGCAGAGTGCATCCTCTGTGTACCCCAGGACTCCCATGGGGCTCATTCAGGGGTAATATACCAGACAACAAAGATTACAAAGATTTTTTTAACAGTTAAGGGCCATTTATATTTAAACATAATAGCACCTCAGTCAAAAACACAGAGTTATAAGTGAACTGAAATATTAAACTCTGATATTTGACTGTAGTCCTCAGTATATTGGAATCGTTCATCAATCAATCAAGGCTGCCGAAATCTCTTCTCAAAATTTTGAGGAAATGTGAGATTTGATCTTGATCTTTTGATCACTGCTTTATAGAAGAAACAACTAAGATATTGAAGAGTGCATCTAAGTCAATATGATCACACATGCAGTACAGATACAAAAAACTACCTAAGAAACAAAAAGGTACATTAACATACCCAACAGTCCTCCAAAACATGTTTTAAATGTATCAAACAGATAACTTATAGGCAAATGAATTTATAGGCATTTTGAGAGCTTAACAGGATCTTTCATGAGACATGACTCCTTATACATCTTCACTCTTTCAATTTACAAAGGGAAAGAGAGAGAAGTTCTGTGAAATGAGTCGTTGACAGACAAACAAACACAGACTGTTTGTCTTCAATGATCCACGAACATGACCAAACCTCCTGAAACACATTAATTACCCATCACCTCTCATGACAAACACATTATGAAAATGATCATTAAAGGCATGTGATGTGCTCTTAAGTGGTCAGTTCACAGAGGTTTCTCATTACCTCTGAACTTCAGTCCTCCTGTCTCCAGGACAAGAGCCTTTCATTAAAGCAGCGATAGCCCTCCTAAAACATACAGACAAAGAGGAGTGTAAGATGACCAAAGAGGCAAGGACAAACAAACAAACAGAGGCTAAGAAGATAATGCAAGCTTGTGTATTGGAGTCTTTTAAAACAAACCACAGCTTAACTCTGTCCACAACCTTCTTCCTGGCAAATATCCCCCACTCGTCCCAGTTGTTCTTTTCTATTGAGGTAGAATCTTCTGGAGAAATCTACAGTACTTTCCTTCACTTGGATAAAGCTTCATGTGGATTGAGTGACTTTGTAGACAGTAAAACCCATCTCTGTCCATCGACAACCATTCAAAAGAAGATGGCAGATTAAAAATAACATACCTCTTGGGGGTCACGCGGCAGGCAAGCAACTGCCAAAGAGATAGCTTTCTCTACATATGTATCTTCTTAGTACACACACACACACACACACACACACACACATACACACACACACACATTGTAGATACAGGGCAGAGTTTAACATTTACTGTTATTATTACACACAATGAGCACATCACTTCACAAAGATCTCCTTCAGGCAAAAAACTGTGTACACACTGTGAACTGCATCAGGGCAAACACTATAAATAAATTGCAGCTGTATTTAAGGAGCCATACCAAAATTTAACTCATATGAATGATATATTTTTATGAATTTGAATGCATGACCTGAAGGCTATGGGAAATTCTGACAGGGTGTAATGGACTTGGCATAAACCCCTCAGAGTTTCCAGCTCCAACACAACAAACATTCTTTATTTGAAGGAGTCAGATATAACCAAAAGATGAGCACAGATGGGAATGGAACCTAACCAGAATCAAAGACTAATGGAGCCCCTTTCTACAAGCAGAAATGCACACTTTAGAAACCATATGTATCTGTACACATTAAAGAGGTGATTTTATGTGACAAAATAGTTTCCTCTCATTATGTGCTTGAGGTCTGCAGGCAGTAGTGTCATGGCCAATACAGCATTGCAATAGAGGCAACAGTGTAGCAGATTCTAATGGTCTGATGCCAGAAGGGCAACATTTGACTGGCTACTCATTAGCCCCTCCTAGTAGATGCAGTAGCTCCATCTCTCCACCTATAATTCTCCATTGGTGGCCATTCACAATTATTAATTTGTGGTGTATTCTGATACATTTGAAACAACATACATTTTAACAACATAAAATATCAGCAACATTTTGCTCATATTTTATTATATGTATGTATATAATGGAAATGCAAACAAATTACTTTCTCCAGGTATTCTAGACCACCTTGTCTGATACGCTCAGGCAGTTAAAAATATATATTCACATGATTAGAAAAGAGAATGTAAACTGGGCTCACTAGGGCATGGCCACCCAAAACCCAATAGATTAGCCTAGCACAGATCTAACACAGCTTGACTGTATCAAAAGAAATTGGGCATGAAGGCATGAATTGCAGGCAGTACTTGGCAGGGCAAGCCTGGCCTGATTCCAACAGTGAGTCAGTCTGTTAGTGTATCATTACCAAGACACCTATTTATGTATCCAGGGTCAGTATTGGGGGTATGTTGGTAATTATTAAATACATACACTGACTGTATAGATGAAACACACCGTGCCAAACCTGTACACTTCTGACTGACTTTGCTGAGATTGTAGTGTATACAAGTTTATTCTGACAAGTGTTTGAGCCTGGAATGTGCAAAAAGCACAGAAGCATAAAATAACTTTTTAAATGTGATTAAATTCTATGCATTTCTCTTAATAAATGGTCATGGAATTAGTAAGTGCTATGACTACAGCAATTGTTTGAATCTATTTTCATTTCCATTCCTAATTTGATATTCGATTGTTAACATCAAAGTTTTGATATCTAAAAAGAAGAACAAATTCTTTACTATAGGCCTAATATTTCTTCTTACTAAAAGAAGTAGAAGTTTAGAAAAATATATTTCTCAGTAAACAACAATATTATGGTGTAAAAATTTGGGAAAAATACTTTTCAATTAAAAATGACCCACAACAATACAGTAGACAGGCTATTTTACATTACACAGACAGGAGGTAAATCCGTCTGACGATATTTGTCTGCTCTCTGCAAATTAAAATCATTTTATAATGACAAAAATACAAAGCTCAGAGCTTCATAATATCTATCCTCCTCTTCTTATCATATAAGACACTTTCAATTCATTTGTTTTTGAAAAAATGAAGGATTATACAGAATTTATTCACAGTGATCATTTATAAACAAACTTCCTCAACAACATAAATGTTTGTGATCAGGACACTTATTTCCAGGACCTGCACAGTCGCACACATGGTGACCAGCTACAAAACATAGGTGGGTTCTTGAAAGCGGTAGAGGAAACACTGATACATCATGAACAAACACAGACCTCCTACAGTGCAGCAGTTGCCATTATCTTTGTTTGAAAAGAATAACAAGCTTGGGTCAACTCATGACGTTATGTGCATGTAGCAAATTAAGTTAGTAAATAAAGTAAATAAGTAGTCAAGAAAAGGTTCAGTAAACTATTCCATATCCATTGCCTTTAGTTTTCTATGTTCTGTTGCAACAGCACACTGATGATTGTACATTCTGCACATTTTGAATTAGTTTTGCATAGTTGCTTGCTTATTCTGAAACCTATTCTGAAGTAATAAAAAAATTATTATCATTACCTAAATTGCAACTACAGATTGGGGAATTACCATAAATATCTTATAGTATTTATGTAATAAATATAATATCTTGACCATTTGTCTGTTTATTTGTATGATACCATTAAACCAGCTTTATGAACTCATCTGTTTCATGTGTGTTTTGTTTTTTGAAAATCTATTGAGCCTACTTGTAGTGAATGGGGCAGTGAATGCTAGTCATGCTCATGTCCTTCACCAGTTGTTCAGTGTAAGCAAAGCAATCACTTATAAAACACACAAATCCATGCAGTCTCTTAGGGGTATATTCCAGTAATCAGATTGTTTATATTACAAGCCTGTGTTTTGTGAGGTGATTACCTTCTCCATCCTGCTCATAGCATGCCTATTTCCACCTGGAAGCACTTCAAAAATGTGACAGTCTAAATATTCCAGCACCTCCTCTGCATGAGTGTAATTCCTCCTGCCCTGCGGCCATGTCTACAAAACTCAGACAGTTTACCTGTTCATGTAGCTACATCTTAGAAAAAAGACGTTGCCAAGAATTTGTGCATTCATTACACCATCACAGTTAACCCTTTAAATGCCCCATAATGCTTCTATATTCAGTCCCAGCCCTGTTCAACAACCTACGCCACTAATATTCCTGTTAATAGATCTTAAATTTTGCACCGTGTCCTGAAACGATTCTAGCATCAAGACAATTGTCTTTGCATGGTGAACGCGAAACAGCGAATCAAACAAAATTCATGTTAGATACACTGCTATGAGGAGCAGGATTTTTAACCAATAAGAAATTGAAATTGAAACCAAGCAGGACCCGCTATCACACTTCATCAGTGATAACTTTCGCAATTATTTTCCTTTAAAGAGGCCAGCAGTATAATATGCCTTTTAACTTGTATTACGACCTGAGCATTCCTTATCACTTTTAAGTTGTGGGGAAAATTTCTGCTATTAACTTTGAATATAAACTCTTTTATTATTATGCCATAGCATCTAAAGTTGGTAATACTGCTGACACACCAGAATGCACCAGAGATAAGGTAATGGATTTATGGTACAGAAGCTACACTATAGGGCAAATCAGACTTACACAGTCATCTTCAAGTCTTGGATGTAATCACACATGTGAAAGTACCCTCCATCGACCTTTCCTACAAATCTGGGTCATGTTGTTAGAAGAGTGAGGACTAATCCTTTTATGAGTGTCTGGTCACAAGTGCTGAATGTAGGTGAGCTGGCAACTGTTTGTCGTGCACACAGGTCTGAATTAATTCCCATGTGATGGTTGTGGGAGACAGAAGAGACTTAACTATGACACAACCCAAGAGGATTCATAGAATCCATTGATGTTTAATTATGTCCTAAAAGAATTTTGTATTATTCGATTACAGCGTTGATTAAAAAGTTCAGGTAATGTCTGTGGCAAAAGTCGCTTGACCTAACATTTAAAATAAATACTGAAACGTCTCTGAGTTGAAGCATTGTATAAAAGTAATGCTTTTTTAAAATGTTGTACAGTGATAATTGTATAATTGAATTACAATGTATTAATTAATGTGCCATGTGGGTAGTGAAGCACTTGACATGTCTACACAGTCACATGCTTTATGTAATTAAATACAGCATTTTGATAGTTAAGTAACATTTTAATTATATATTATACATGCTCATATTAAATGAGACACTAAATGGAACTTACTGTAGTAATCAAGGAAATTAGTAAAACACCTCCTAATTGTTTAAAATGTAGCAAAAGGAAAAAGGTGATGGAAAATTGTGAAATCACAGTGCCTTAAATACACAGTGCCTTAAATACAAACTATCATTTATGTACATTTTAGCCTAAAATCTTGATTTTGATGGAAAAAGCAGCAACAAATCAACTGTTGTGCATAAATTCTTTTAACTTCCACAAAGAAATGTCATTAGCTTTGAGAAATCCACGGTTCCTATTATTAGCTCCTAGGTCTCTGTAAGAGAATATCAGTGGGTCAGGGTCTACAGACCCTGTGCTTGCCCCGGGTCACCGGATGTACCCGATTACCAGCCAGCCCTTGACACAGCAAGGCTAAGCGCTTTCATCTGTGCCAGTGGCTCTTCCTCAAAGCTCTGTTATAGGATTCACATTTCTAATTAGTGCAGATAAAAGTCAATTAGCTTTTGGCAAGCTGCCCCGATAGGTCACATAGAACCTGCTTTACCTTGATGATACCTGACAGCATTGTATGATCACTGATCACCAAGTAGGAGATCTGGCAGAGAGAAATAGGCCTCAATTGACCCAGTAAAACTAAAAAAAGTACATACAAGTCTTTACAAAACACACAATTACACAAACCCATTAAAAGCTGGAACTATCAGGTGAAATTGTTGAAGCCTGAAAACATTCCTGTGGTAACATTCTTAAATGCATTAATTTCTCATGACTTCATTGTCTTAACACATATTTAAAAAATATTCTGTGGTAATATTTATCCAGATCCAAAATATCAATATAACCCTGCCCAGAACCATGGCTGGGGGCAACCAGGACCATGGTCACATGTTCTGTGATAAGGGATAGACAAACTGAAAGGAAGGCCTACCAGACAATCTTTCCTGGAATCTTTCCTGTTCCTGTTGCCCTGGACCCTGCCAAGAAGTGGGAAAAAGCACAAATAAAGTGTCTTCATTGGAGAAAGTCAGTACAAAGCATATGGAATACCTTGTTTCTCAGAGCAGAATATGTACATGACGCCAAATTAACAGAAAAGTGCTTGATTAAGGTTTTGGAGGCATGAATGATATTTAATAATGCTGAATATGTTAATGAGATCTTCAATAAACATATTTATCAATAATCTAATTAATGATTTACAGTTTACTCTTCAATATGTTGCATACAGCTTTTACCATTCATAAAGCATTTAGGCAGTTACTTTGTGATCAGTGATAATAATTTCCTCTGACACTGATGACAGCTAAAGACCGTGTAGTCTCAAGGTCGCAATGTACATTGGTGAGTGCATGAGCACACGCACGACCGAATATGTGATTAAACATTCCAGAGTGACAAGTCTAATTCTCTAGCGCTCCAGCACTCAGAAAAAAGTCCCAGCTTTGTTGATGTGAGGCACACAGATGTTTGGTTACTACTGCGTCTACACTTAGCTGTCGTGGAGCAGGCATGTTCTGACGGCTCACTACATCTGATAAAGCCTTTTGCATCTGGATGACTTGTGGAAAGTGCTGCAAACAGAATGCAATTACCAATGCCAAATGAGAAAGCACCTCAAGGACGCTCTCCAATCTTACCTGTTTCTGTGGATTCATAAAAGAATCAAAAAAAGTGGTCCGGATGAAATATTCCTTCAACACACATTCCTTCATGTTAATTACTATACAAAAAAAGGCCTGTGAGGTTAAGATCTGAGGTTGAGATGATTTTAATAACATACATGCAGGAAACATTAATATAATATTGTCAATACATCAAATAAGGTCAAACCACATTTCTTTTAGCTAAAATAAGCTCATGGGGTAAGACAAGTAACATTAAAATTGTTTGGTATGGTTTTTGTTTGTTTCCTGCTGGGGGTGCTAATACCTGAACAAACAGTGGCAAATAATGCAGATACAGCTAATACATCTTTTTAAATCTATCTGTTGTATTTCTAGGTAAATAATATAACAACTTCTCATTAAACAGCCTCATTTGCAAAAAATGGACTAAACCATAAATCAAACAACTGCTGAAATACACTTCTAACTATAGACGTATTATTCCTAAGTGCCTGAACAATGTTGCGGAAATTGGTGGCACACGTAAAACCACTGACTCACTGTTCCAGAGACAGAAGCATCTTAGTCTTAGTAGTCGATCTTAGTAGTCACTTTAGCAACAATTTCCGGGCAGATATATAATTTTGACTATTTCATAGAAAAGTAGTCATGTAAATGTCAGTAAATGTGACATTGTCAATGTTCTAAAGAGGAAACAAATCATTGTAAGAACCCTTCATTGGTGACAAATAAATCCCAGTCAACCACAAAGACTTGGATATAAACAGCAGATATTTGCGTCAGTCATCACAAATGGCCATTTCTGAGAGGACCATACCCGATGATGCATTGAATTACTGCTGATCCGGTGAATGGAGCCAAATTACACAAAATTCCAAAAATACCCAGCCCTGTATCAGGCCTTATCTAAAACAGCAGGCAAAATGTGCCATTTCGGAAATTGTGTTTGAGGAAAGGTGTATAAGACCAAAACACAATACAATATAATAAATGACATGCAAAGTGTTACAAATTTGCTAAAAAAGAGAAGAATGACAATGTCTAAAACTTAACTAAATATAATAATTAAATTGCACATTATTGGGATATTGGGACTGAAGTAGGGGAAATGTTTTATAATCTGAAAGAAACATATAAAGTATTGTATAAAAATGCATTGAAAGTATAGAAAAGTGTCTCTTGAATCTAAACATGAGGATTTCTACTCACATCAGCAGGTTAAAAAATGGCATGGATCTGTGTGAATAGGTGTTAATGAGCTCTCTGAACTCCATAATAGAAGACAGATTATCCTCTTACTGTTACCGGGGAAAGGGTTTGACCTGTGGCTCTGTTTCATTGCTTGTGAATTGCTGTCCTTCTTCCTACCATTTCCTTTTGCTTCTCTTACTGTGACAAAATAGCTCAATAAAACAAATGACATTGCCTGCTTCCAAATTTGCATACTATACATCCTAAATAGTATTCAAAATTAAAATGAGTATGTCTTAAATTGTAGTATGTTGAGATGAGTGTCCTTAATGTACCAGGTTGGTGTGCTATTTCCAGTGACAATTTGCAGATCCATAAACACTAAAGTCTGTTTCCCTGTCTTTCTAATAAAATTCAACGGAGCGATTTCGCCCCTGTCCAGCGCCCCTTCCCAACGTGATTATGTAATGCATGAGTTTGAGTATGCACATTGCAGAGCCAAACCAAGGCTAACATTTGTAGTTAAAAAATTACCATTTTTTTGTCTAAAAAAGACTGATCGTTTTGCTATCCAAGACTTATTTGTCAGCTAGGGTCGAGAGGAGCCATTTAAAGCTCCATTGAAGCTTTATTTTGGACCTTACACACAATGAACCCTGTTATATTTCATAGGATAAAGAAAAATCTTGGAATGTTTTCTTCATTAAAAGGACATATCCTTTAAACCTTGTCTTGTTTCCTTTTAATATCAAAGCAGTTTGTGTTAGGACATGACGGAAATTAAAAAAATGTATTTAATTTAGAAGAGATAAAGGTAGACTGTTAACAACTTGCCATATATTTACTATCATCTCAAGTATTTTGCAAATGTGAGATCTAGCTCTTGTCTAGACCACCTCATTAGATGGGTCAACTA
Source organism: Botia almorhae (assembly GCA_036877575.1). Taxonomy (NCBI): domain Eukaryota; kingdom Metazoa; phylum Chordata; class Actinopteri; order Cypriniformes; family Botiidae; genus Botia; species Botia almorhae. The sequence goes on from JAZGTJ010009819.1 coordinate 10,057, forward strand.
GGCATATGTAGTCAAGCAGACCTCCATTAAAGCGTAACCCTTTCTCAATTCAAGTGGAAAACCAGAGAGTTCTGCCTGGTGTATTCCACTGCCAAATCTGTTCAGGTCAACTGAGAGATTAATACAAATCTCCTAAACAGGGTCAGAAGATCGAGGATCAAAGGATGAGAGAGCCCCTGTGTTAAAGATACCAGCCTATTGATTGATCAGGACCTAATAATTGTAAGTTTACTTATTTTTCCATTTAGTCTTTCCTCTGATGATCTTAGAATGTAATTTCTTTGACTAAAATCATTATTGACTTTTATATTGTCAAGATGTCTCAAATCAACTCCACATGTGGAACTGGTGGACCATCAAAAATGGGCAAATGAATCGTCAGAAAAAATCTGATAATAGCAACAAATCTTAGAAAATGTTTTTCCTTCACTGCAAACAACATTTCTACAGCACACAAAGAAGGAACACATTGGTGGAATTTAGTCATAATGACTAAGTCATGGTGACATAACCACTATTTGTTAACTAAGTCTTTTGTCCTTTGACAGGTCTGAAGTTAGACACACTGGGAGCTTTAAGGATTTTAGCATTTACAGAAACACCCTCGGGCTTAAATTACATTGCTTAGTCTGGGAAGAATCTGAGACCACAGCTATAGGAAGTTGTAATGTGACGGAAAAGTGAATGAAAGAGCAGTTAGTATTGGTATGACTGAGAGCAATGCTGCAGACAGGCAGTGAGTGTCAGACTGGTCTCCACTTCCTTTTCAACAGCAGGTATTTACATTAACACTACATCCTTAAATATTCCAGCCTTGCCTGGACCTCACCAGTTCTTAAAGGTAAGGTGGGTCATTTCTGTACCACTAAGTGGCACAAAACTAAATTGCAGACTGTGCCCCACATAACAACAAAAGCTCACAAGTTTGTTTGGGGCTCGGACCACCTGTTTGTCTGAATAATGGCAGTCAGGGGAACTGTTTACAGTTACAGTTTTTGTGATTTGGTTTTGGTGCCACTAGCAGCATAGAATTTGTGCATTATCCCTTTCATTCGCATCCACTTTCCCTCTGTTGCAAGCCAACACACATGCCACAATCCTTCGAATGATGTTTAAGCAATTCTGAAATGATGTCTTTTATTAACACTTAAAGATGAGCACTTAGAATGAACAAAAAAACGTCCAGGTTTTGTTTAAAAAAGTCAAAATCTAAACACAAACAACACACTTGAGAATAAAATTTAAGATATTTATATAATTGCCATTTACTTTTGTAAACACTAGGGGTGAAATGCTTCAACTGCACTGTGTAAATTATAACATTGCCAATTGTTGAAAACATTTACGGCGATTTCCTGTATCACTGAATGTCTGTTAAAAAAAAGGGAAAAAGACACTACAGATGAAAAAATGAATTAACACACACAGATGTTTTGAAATATGAGTAAACACAGTCAGACTGAGTGTATATTGACAGGGTTTGATATGTTTCCTCTCAGCCTCACTCAAAGAGTCACTTGTCTGTGACAAAGCTGTTTTAAGAGCACACCAGAGATATATAGTATGTTCATCATCACCAGTAATAACAGTAATATAAGTATAGCCTGGAAATTAGATTTTCCCAAACAAAAAAACATGGAAGGCTCAACTTCATACATACAAAAAGTATAACTTAAATGAACTGTAAAGCATCTATCAAATGCATAAATGTAAACAATACAACCATGGCAAATTTAAAGTGTGCACACATAGGTAAGTAATATGTACAGCCATATATCCACAAACAAATATTAGGCAGGCTGTCTCCACATTAATTAGACTGTACTTTAAGTACATCATGGTTTCACTTCAACACAAACACCCAGGACAGCTGCCTTGTCGGCTAGAAGACATGACTGGACAGCTGAACATTCTGCCTCACCATTGACATCCAAAAGCTTTAATCCGGTGGTTGTATTGTGGTGTCTGTGGTTTAGAGTGTAGAAAAAACATCCACATCCACATCTGCCAAATCTTATTTTTATCCTCATCTGACTGACAAATAAAAAGATGTTTTAGACTTGGAATGTAATCAGTCAACAATGCCCCAGAGAAAAACAAAAACATTTCTGACCTGAATTTTCCAAGTTATGTTTCCAAAGTAAAGTTGACATACAATGGATTTGTACATCCACACAATGGAGAAAACAAATGACACTAACTAGCCTCAGTTCTTCAGGGAACATAAACTTTAAAACAGATCTTTATGATTAATTACATGTTAGATTCAGCTGGTACACAAATTGGAAGAGAATTGGGGCCTGTAAACTGAATCGTCATGTTGTGGGGTCTTTGTTGGAAAGACTTAGTTTAGTATAACAAAAGTAGACACTGCATAAACAGACCCACATTTTAGCTGAATGTTGGAACACAAGTTTGGTACACTGAAACCAAAGCTAAATGATTCAGTTCTCACAGAGAAACGTAGCACAAAGAGGTGCTGAACAACTTCAGCAGTTGCCTGTTCTGAGTCATATGTGTTTTGTACGGTCATCTGGAGAGTTACTAAGTGATCAACAAACCTGTCATGCATAGTTAGATATATCTCTAAAACATAAGAAGTTGGTCTTTTTACAGTTGTTGATAATACGATGTCCTTGTTATTCTGAGACATCTGAGCATTCACGCCAAGAACCTTCATAAAACAAGAAACTGGGGTCAAACATCTACAAAACATGCTTTGTTGAGGTGTTGAATCAACATATACATCCACTCTCCTTGCTTCCTCCTTGGGCCCCAACAGCAGAAGTTTGGTGTCTATAAGGAATTCTGTCATATGAACATTTCCCTCCTAAAAAGTCACACACAGAGCCCTAGTGTGCTCTTTAGTAGTCCAATTAGTCTTTTAAACTTGTAAAAATGTAAAAACAAATCACTAACAAAATAATACTGGGCTGTGCTAATACCTGGCTTAGAACAACATAGAATGTAGAGTGTGCTTGTATTTGTGTTTTTAGGATGCAGGGTGCTGCTCTGCTATACAGCAACTCATACCTAAACCTATTTGTCCGGGTATAAGACGATTGTAATATCACATAACAGAGAACTTGTACAGGGAAAATGAATATAAACTAATCTGTCCCACATACAACACATCTAAACTGTTGTTTCAAAAATGAAACAGGACCTGGATCTGGTTTACAGGATCTGGCTGTAAACAGCATGCAGTGTGATGTGAATCAACTCACCATTGTCCAGAAAAGTTTCTCAATGGCATGAGTCATAGTTAGCAACATCCAAATATAATTTTAGCTTTAGACTTTATGAATAAAACTCAAATCTGGTCAATTGACAGATGGCAATGGTGCTTTGAGCAGAAGTTGGAGTCATTTGTGTAGCTGCTCAGTGGGCAGTGATGACCTGGCTGATTAGACATCATGGAGTTTGGAGGATGTTTAATCTTTGCAGTTGTCTGGGCAGGTGACTGAGCCCTTGGGGTACATTTAATTAGTCTTGGATAGTGTGCTTTAAACCGCAATTGTACTGCAACACCTGCTAAGGTAAAAGAAATACAATGCGTAAATCTTATAAGCCAGAACATGTAAAGAATTATTACATAATTGATTGATTATTAAAATGAAATCAGATTATAGCAATTATACAATGGTCAGTTTTGGTCCTCATATTTCATTCTCTAATTTTGAATGGTGTTACAGAGATACTGATATGGTGTTACAGGGGTACTGATATTAACAGTGCTGGGACTTGTCACTGTTTATATCACTGTGCTTGCTTAAGGATACATAACTCTAAACAGTAAAGTAACAAAGTTCACCCTAAGATTTCACATCTATTCTTGTCCTTAATTCTAAATTACTTAATATCTAAAAACACCTTCAACTGAAACATAAGCCGATTTAATCTATTTCTATCAGGGCAGCAGTGACAAATAAGAGAAAATGGCTACTTGTTTATTACATGCACTGAAAATTATTTATCTTTTATTGATTATATCTGGGTTATGAATGAGAGCGCAATGTTTGGTATGTCTGAACACAGAGTCAACTGTGTGAAGGTCGAAATGTGTAGATTTTCATGTAAGCATTTCAAAAACTTCAGGAAAAAAGAGAATGCTGAGCCCTACGGAATAAAAATGGGGAAAATCGTGAGATCTGAGGTCAAAAACAATCTCAGATAGTTTCAAATCTTTATAAGGCTTTTAAAGACCAGACTTCTGGACCACTTTATGTGGATTTGTGGATTTTTTGTTATGATGCATGGGCTTTGTCACATTAACCATCAGCCAATAAGGATGCCATGTACTGTAACTACTTACCAGGGCCGGTTAAAGGAGATGCCACCCAATTAACCCCCCCACCACATACACACAGATAAAAAACTATATATCACTATAAAGCCAAACTTTATATCTCATTAAATGCTCCAAATCTGTATGCATGTCAGACTTCATCGCTCACTGCAACCGGACACAAACATGTCTCAGACAGGATCTGCGCCCAAATGAAAAACTTGTGGCACAACTCAGTGTCTCTCTAAACCAAACTCACGTGGCTCTGGAAGTGTTTGTAAATAAGCTAAAAGAGGTCAATCGTTCTCTGTGACTTTAATTGATAAAAATAGTCCAACACATGGCAAACTCCCCAATAATGTGGTTTCTGCTAATCAGATACAACCAACCATATTTACAAAGTTAAAGAAAAGACCCCCTGTGTGGTCGCTCTCAAATGGCCACCAAGTGACTGATGTTTCACAGCATGCAAAAGTCAAACAGGGCATGTCACACATGCCATTAGCCATTATCATGACCAATAACATTGTAAAATCAGTAAATAAATGTTGACCAGTCTGAGTTTTTATACATGTTTTATACATACTACACTCTCACAGCTGCAAACTGTAACTTTCCCCTCTCTATCACCATCTCTGTTCGAAACATAATATTGCAAGTTGCTTGCGGAGTTATTGTCTTAACATGGAAGACAAGTTTAACCTCTAAACTGCTGTAGGACCAAAATATAACCAGACATAATACTGACATAACCAGAAAATTTAGCAACAGTTTGCATCAGTTTTGGTTTGCTATACAGCACCATGTGCACCACAAATGCCAGACTGATAGAAACCTATTCTATGAAAATAAAATTATGAAATTTTAAAATGTGTATATGCACAGTACATTTAGCAAAGCCAGAGTGTGTTAGGCCTGTGATTTAACAGGAGAGATTAATAAACTTTTTGAAAGAAATTTCTACTGTCAACATGAGCATATATTTATTCTACCCCTGCATCCTCAATATGATAAAAACAAAGTGTTTAAAAGATTAGATCGGTTTAAAAAATAAAATTGCTGGGATGAAGGTTGTAACTTTGCCCTGACCAGATAAGAGTCAAGCGATTCTCCCAGACTACATTGCATTCATTTGGTTTTACCTCCTCAGCTCAATCTGTGGTCTACATTTGATCAGAGGCTCTATTCTGCCTGATACCATCTTCAGCTACTTAATCATCATCAGCAATGTTCCAAGAAGTCTCTCTTACCTTTCCCTGTTTTCTGTTTAATGGTGGGGACATGCATCAATAGCATCATAATATCATATCATGTTTAGTAGTACATCATTCAGTTAAAAAAAATGGGAGTATTTTTTTTAGAAAAAGAATATTAATAAATTAATAACTAACATTAAAACTAAAATGAAACTAATGGGTGGCACTTCAATACTTTAAAATAATAAACCATTGCTGATGTAATTAGAACCATGAACAATATACAAAATTGTTGTATATTCTACTCATAAACTACTCATAATTCCTACACTGTTCTAAATATTCACAAGCCTTGCCCACATAAATTACAAATGTCACAATGTCTGTGAGCAGAACAAACTGACAGTCCAGATGCTTGTAACTGTAGCAATATATGCTGGGTATGTACAAAGTTATTTTGTCATGCTTATGTCTGCCTCTGAGTTTAATAGATGCTTAAAAAACTTCAAGTGTCTCCAGTGATACTTCCTCTGTCCTGAGAAGAACAATCCCTACCGGGTTTTCTCAGCAAGCGAAAGACACAACAAGTCAGCCAGCCCACGTCACAGCATGTTTACATGACAGCTCTGGCTCTGTGTAGAGGGAGAGCTCCCTGCAATATCCCGCCCCAGCAACTGCGCCCTGGTCAGTCATCTCCCAAGACTGACCGTAAACAAAGGCTCTTATTGCATGACATAAAGACACCCTCCAAAATGTACACTTCTCGTCTCTCAGTCCAAACACTTGCTGTATTTGTGTAAATACAGAGGCCAGTCACAACAACTCAACAGTAGAGGAGCACATAGAATATAGTGTTGGTGGAAAATAACTTCACTGTATTTGAAGTGGAAAATTACCTTACTTGTGCAACAGAGCGGGCAGCTGGTGAATCCTGGTGTCTGGCAAAAATGAGAAACGGAACGGTTCAGAGCTGAGGATGGTGTAGAGCCAGGTGGAGCTCAGACCAGGATGCCTCCATCCCGTCATTGGATGCAGTGCTGTTAAGAACAAAAAAACATCTTGGGAACCTTAATAATATTGACTATTCTTGATTCTATAGGGAAACAATAACATACCATGTTATCTTCTGTTTGTGTATATACATAAACAAGGTAAGACGCTATCTTCACATTTATAGATTCAGCCTTGGGAAGTTCGTCCATCTTGAACAAATCTGAAATACTATTGTGAACATCCATGGAGGTCTCAAGAACCAGATCATGTGTAATGATATATTTCTCAATCTTTTCTTCATGCCAGCAGTATATTAGGTTAATTATACATTATTATTAGGTTACATTGTTGTTACAATTGTAATAAGGACACGGAGTCATGAGGATCCATTTGCATTAATAAGAATGGTCAAAAATGGTTCGCTCTCCCATACCTCCACACTGCGTTGCAACCAGTTTGTGATGGTGGGAAGATCAGTTGGCTCTCCGGACCAAGGAAACAGAGGTGGCTGGAACCCGAGGACACTATGATGGTGAGAATAGTGTTGCCTTAGGAGTTCAAGAGGTCCGTGATGAAGTCTATGGCAATATGGGACCAGGGATGGTGGGGTGTAGGCAAGGGCTTGTGGTAAGCTGTTTAGGAGTTTTGCAAATCTGACAGGTGTTACAGTTTTGTAATATAGTGTCGGGCATGAGGGTGGGCCACCAGTATCTGTTTCTAAGGAGTTGTACAGTGGCATTGATGCCTGGGTGACCAGAACTAGAGTTTTTATGAACCTGAGTGAGTACACGCTTTCTCAGGGGCTCAGGAAACAAATGTAAGATTTTCAGGGCACTCAGGAGGTGCAGGTTGATGCTAATTTGCGCTCTGAATCTCGGTTTTTTAGATCTCACTGGACTGGGGTGACTAGTATTTTTTTCGGGGATAATGTTCTTAGGGGGTGGGAAAACATCCCACAGGGAAAACATCTTGGAAGGTGTGTTGTCGCAACGACACGGCACGTAAAATGGGAGCGGTGGTGAATCAATTCCTGAGATCAGTGAAAGCACTGTCTGCTTCATTGTTACAGGCTAGTTTACCCGAATTACGCTTCATTAGGGAGGTTAATGGAGAGGCCACAGAGCTAAAACCTTGAATAAATCGACGATAGAAGTTGGCAAAGCCAAGGAAGCGTTGGAGATCCTTTAATGTCTTAGGAACAGGCCAATCGGTTACTGTGCGTACCTTCTTTAATTCGTATAAGTTATTTCATTCAATGCTCGGTAGTCAATACATGGATGTAAACCACCGTCCATACTTTTAACAAAGAATCCGTCCGACTCAGGTAAATTTGAAGGGCATATAAATCCCTTAGCTAACTCCTCCGAAATATATTGAGACATGGCTTCTGATTCGGGCTGAGAAAGGGGAAATATGCAACCTTGGGAGGGGGTTGTGGGTAGCACCTGAAACTAGGCCAATGGCACAATCAACGGCACGGAGAGGGGGTAATTGTAAGGCTTTCTGTTTACTGAACACAACAGCTAGGTCTAAATATTCTGCCGGGACACTAAACTTTTGGGACCTCGGCAGATACAGGTGACATGTTGACACGGCTAATTTTGGTTGGACAGTGCTCGTGACACTCTTTACCCCACTGTAAAATTTGGCCCTCTCCTCATGAAATAATCGGTTTGTGCGAACGCAGCCAGGGCAAACCCAGAACTATGGTGTGATTAGGCACAGAGATGGCATAGAGAGGGATTGATTCTGAATGTAGTATGCCAACACAGAGTTGTAAGTTCACAGCCAGAAATTCCACTTTTCCTAGAACTAGTGGACGGCCGTCTAATGCTTCCACCTCTAGGGAAAAGGGACAGAGAGTTTGAGGGATATTGTGTGATTCAGCAAACTCAGAGGAAATAAAATTAGCAGGTGCTCCAGAATCAATGAGAGCAGAGGTAAAAAAAGCATGATCATTAATGACCATGATAATCGAATAGTGTTACTTTTACTTTTTTGAATAGTTGCTACACTTACCGGGGAATTACTGGAGGGAGGTCTAAGGGCAGTTGGATCGCATGTGTCCGGGTTGACCACAGTATAGACATAAACAAGCTCGGAACCAACATTATTGTTCCTCGACTGACAGATGTGCAAAATGCAAAATTGACCTGCATAGGCTCAGAAGGGGCTGTGAACTCGAGGCTGGACAGATTATCAGTACTGCGAGGCAGCCGTGAACGAATTAACTTATCAACTTGAATCGAAAGATCAATGTACTCACTTAAGGTTTTCCCCTCATCTTAACACGCTTACTCTGATTGCAGTTCCAATTGAGTCCTCGACGAAAAAGTAGTTTTAAAG
>JAZGTJ010009820.1:0-18877 GCA_036877575.1 Botia almorhae
GTGTAACTGCATTTGAGTTTGACACAAAGCAACCGAGTGATCCTTGTCAGCTAGGTAAAATATATTATAAGAAATTTATATTTTGATTTTATGGCTATCTGCTGAATGTGCTGATGCATGTAAATTACATGATGTAATTTATTAACATTTCATCATATTATATAGCCTATGGTCACACAGGGGGTCATAAACATCTTCAAACACATGGCTCACAGAAGAGTGTTATCTGAGTATATACTAGAGTATTATCTGTATAAAAGTTATTTATACTAATTAAATATAATATAAGTTTATATTACTTTAATATAAGTAATATAATATTATTGTGTGTTATTTGTTTGGTGGTGGAGGGGTTCATGGAGGGGTTGGGGGGGTGCCCTTTTTTCAGTTTCAGCACATGCCCCTCAAAAGGTCTGTGCACGGCCCTGCAGCACAAGTTGTGCAACAAAGTTTAATATTAAGGATTAGGTGTTTTGACATAAAAAGTATGGGCACTAGTAATAGTTTTTGGCAATACCATTTAATTCTGCTCGGTTTGTTTTACCAGCCTTTAAACACAAGATTCCCTAACTCGACGCAGTGTCAGATGAGCGCATGCTGGCTTCAGATGAGCTCATACTTTCAGTATTGGATGACAATCTGATGACTATCAGACAGGCAGGTGCTGAGGCAGATGAGCCTCCTCTTTCAGCTGCATTTAAGGAGCTGGTTGAGTTGATTTCTCATGCTGTCCAGTAACTGTACCTTGAGTGGCCAGATAAATGGCAGCACAGTAAAAGATCAAAGTTGGATGATAGATTTTTGTCGTCCAACCACTAACAGCCTCCCGCCGTAACCTCACGTTCTTCTCTGATCTTCACACTGAGGTGTTGAAGTCATGGAAGAATCCACATTTCTTTACTTCCACAATAAGTAATTACTCCTCCATTGTGAGGCTACATAAGAACGGATAAGGAACAATGCTCAAGGTAAAAAGGATGCATCCAGGCTATCTCTCTCTGTCTACGGCATTGTCATGTAGGAAACCTGCTTTGTAGGGTTACATCTACTTTGTTGGGCACACTATTCGGCAGTGGGTCAGGCTGGTGTGTCCCTGCACACTATGGCTGTTTTGCAGGCGTACCAGGCTGCCCTGTCTAAAGATCTGGAGCAATGTGGGGAGTTAGAACCACCTCCATGCCACCAGGCAGACAGCCCATGCTTTTAGCCATTCTATGGCTGCTTTGGTGGCAATGAAGGCTCAACCTGTCCGGCATTCAGGGTAGGATAAGGCCCTTCTGCTAGATGCTCTGATCGCTCTGCAGGGCCTGTTCATCAATGCTGTTTGTTCTGTCATCAACAGACAGTGTTAGGTTAAGAAAGAAGTCGGGAGTGTTCAAGGAGCTCCTCCTGCCAAGGCCAGGTAGTTTCGGCACCAGATGGTCCATCCACTTTTTCTTCTCTTAAGTTCCCGTCTGCGTATAGGCAGCAGCTGAAGGCCAACATAGCAGCTTGAGCACCCCCGCAGAGACCTAGGGGGGATGAGCAGCATACACGGGCCTTGTAACCCAAGAGGAAGTTTGATCCTTAAAGACTGCAAAGAAGAACATCTGACACCAGCAACAGTAGACTGGGGGCCAGCCCAATTCAGTGTCAAATTTAGCCCATAGACTGGTTTGTCATGATACATCTAAAGGAAGCATACTTTCACATTGAGATATTGTCAAAACACAGGAAGTATCTCAGGTTCGCCTTCAGGGGTGATACTCACCAATATTGAGTGTTTCCTTTCAGGCCTAGCCCTATCACCATGCACCTTCATGAAGTGCACAGCTCTGGCTCCCATCCAAGTTCTACATTGCATAGATGACTGGCTAGTCATGGCCAGCTCCCAAAAACTAGCTACACGGCATTGAGATATTGTGTTAGCTCATATGAAGTGCTTAGAGCTGGGATTCAGCTCCAAGACGAGCATGCTTTCTCCAGTTTAGAGAACTACTTTTCTAGGGGTCATTTGGGACTCCACTATGATGCGAGCACAATTATCTCCTGCACATGTGGAGTCAATCCTTGCTATTGTGAGCAGCGTCCAGCTAGGTCAGCACCTAACAGTCCTCCTAACACAGACTCAGAGGCTGTTAAGCCTCACGGCAGCAGCAGCTGACATGATTCCATTGGGCCTACTGCATATGAGACCATCTCAGTTCTGGCTAAAGAAAAACGGGTTTCATCCCAAAATCCACCCATGAAGATGATAAGGGTTATGCACTGTGGGCTTTTTATCCTTTCTATGTGAATCAGACCCTGGTTTCCCATCTTGGGTCCCATTCTAGGGGTTCAATGCCATCATAGGATTCTCACTACGAATGTTCTCCAAGAATTTCTCCAAGAGCACCTCTCTGCAGGATTAGCTCTGACTATCCTCAATGTTTATGTGGCAGTTATTTCTGGTAGCTATGAACCTGTTAATTGAGCCTCTGTTGGGAGACATCCTTTGGTTTCTTGTTTTCTGCATGGTGCCAGACGGCTGAGACCTTTTTGTCACACACAAGTCCCCTCTTGGGACCTTACTGTAGTTTTAGGGGGTCTGCTTTCAGCTCTATTTGAGCCTCTAGAGTCAGTCTTAGATATGTTTTAGACTCTTAGGGTGGCTTTATTATTAGCTTTTACGTTGCTTAAGAGGATAAGGAATTTACAGACTCTCTCTATAGACCCTACCTGTTTGGATTTTTCCCCTGGCTTTCATAAAGCTATTTTGCACCCTAGACCAGACCATATCGCCAAGGTGCCCGCTGTTGGTCACCTGGTGGTGCTTCAGGCCTTTTGTCCCCCACTGTATAAGTCGTCGGAACAAGAAAAAGCTTCACTTAGTGTGTCCAGTTAAAGCTTTAAGGATCCATGTCCACCTCCCAGTTTCTAGTCTGTTTTGGTGGCCACAACCAAGGTAATGCGGTCATTAAACAGTGCTTATCTCACTAAATTACAGATGCTATTATGAGTTATGAGTCCTGTGACTTAGTGTCACCTCTGGGCATTAGGGCCTATTCTACCAAGAGTGTAGCATCATTTAAGGCACTGTCTAGGGGGCATCTCCAAGTGATGTTTGTACTGCAGCAGGCTGGTCCTCTCCACACATGTTCATTAGATTTTTAAAGCTTAAACTTGAATTCAACTTCAGGTTCTTAGGTCCTCCTGGGTCACTGGGACAAATCAATTTTCTGCTCCTGATTTTCTCTGTGCCAATGTTTCACAGCATCTGGGGCAGGCTGTTCCTCACTGTGGCATAGTGGGCATAAACATTTCCCATAGGGGCAAGCCATGACGCAGTGCCAAGTTCACTCAAAAGGGAACATCTTAGGTTATGTATGTAACCTGAACAAGACACTGTGTCACTTTGCCACACTTGCCACATGGTCTTGCCTGCACAGCCTTCCTTCAGGCTCTTCAGACTTCAGAATCTTGCGTATTTTGCATATGCCTTTTAAGGGTTTTGTGGCACACAACACTATGTCATATGACCTTGACTATAAATAGGCATGATTTTACACATATTAAGACTCAGGAGCACCTGATATAGCACCCCATAGTACCCCATAGAGTCAAGCCATGATGCTGCGTCTTGTTACCCCATAGAGTCAAGCCATGAGGCTGCGTCTTGTTCCTTGTCTCAGGGAACAGATTGCATACCTGACCTGAGATGTTTATCAAAAAAATTGTGCTAAACTAATCTTAGAGTCACTGATATCATGCCCTTTCCAGCATTTTATTTTTAACCGTAAGTAAACCAAACAGTCCAGCCAGGATAAATACACATCTGGAGGACCACTCTAAGGATCTGCTATTTCCAACAGTTTCCATTTGCAGCAAAGATTTTTTTTCTTTTTTTAAACAACTGAGAAACTTCAAATATTATATCTAGGAGTTGTAGAACACTTCCAGATGGCAGAGTGTAATTAATAATGCATCTGCAGTTCAACAGGGTTTTACTTGATTTTAGAGTCACCCTTGTAAGCCCCAAAACAAGCACTATTACTTGTTTTTGTAGACCAGAATTTGGAGGCAGATAGGTGGGAAAAGGTTTAAAGATTTGTGCTCAGCTGTTAGCCAAAGGAAAAATCCTCATTTTAAAATGTTAAAATTCCATAAAGAATTGACTGAAGATAATTGAGTTGAGTTGTAGGAAATAGTTGGACCACAGCAGCATGCCCAAGCTGAAATAAACTATATAATAAACTGTAGGAAAATTGAACCAAGTTGGTTATATTTTTATTTTTAAAGCTTTCTGCCAGGGTTCCATATTGGATGTTGTCAGTATATACTCCAGTAGCCCTAATGAATATTACTGTTTTACATTTAAGCTTCATTATTACCAAAGTGCCTTAGTTTAAGTGTATACATTGTGTATTGTTTTGCACGTAATAATAATGTATATCAAAATTCTGAAACAATAATCCAGGTTTTATATTATTTTGTATATTTATAATATTTTGTATGTGTATTCTGTATTCTGTAATACAAGAATGTGTATTCTTGTTCTCTCCAGACTTGACTACTGCAATGCTCTCCTCACAGGGATTCCAGCTTGTACTATCAAGCCCCTGCAGTTGATTCAGAACGCAGCAGCTAGAGTGGTCTTTAACGAGCCTAAAAGAGCACACGTCACTACCTATACTTCTACTTATTTATAAAAAAAATCGGCTTCTTACACTGTGTTGGAATACCTGAGACCTGTCTATAGCACTTATTCATTCTTGCTCTTATAGTTGTTGAAATTGCTTCCTTGTCCTCATTTGTAAGTCTCTTTGGATAAAAGCGTCAGCTAAATGACTAAATGTAAATATAAATGTAAATGTATTCTCCTCTCTGTCTGATTTGGTGTACAACTTTTGGATGATAAGTCTCTCCAAGGTTTTGCTGAACCTCTTCTCCTGGCTGTCTCCCTGTGTAGACCATTCCATGTATAGCAGGGTGGACCCTTACACCGCACATCCAAAAGATTTTTGCAGGTTTGCTGGGCATGTGTTGTAAGAACTTGCACCTGCCCCAGAATGGGACAAGCTGCTCATCTCTGGTGACAGTCACTGGGGATGAACCATCTTTTGCTATTGGCTAGGAAACAATCCCACACATACCTGAATGCTGCCATGTTTTCAGTTGCAAAGCCCCTGTCCTTTTGTTATTTAACTGTATGAACCTGCGGATATCCTCATATCTCCTAGGCTCTATGGTTATACATTGGATTTTGCAGCGGATCCAGAAACATCTCCCGCAAGGCCACATCCCTGATCATTATTATGTTTAGATCATTTATCTTTTTAAAATTGAATGTTATAAAAATATTGCATACTAAAGAAAGACATACATTCAATTCAATAATGCAATAAATGCCATTTAATAAACTCTTTTATCTTTTCTTATTCTTAGTCACTTTTTGTCTTTAAAAATATCTTAGTTTACATTTTACATATCATCTGCATTACATTCTTTTGGTAAGGCAGATAATATATAAAATTTATTAAGAATAAAGTATTTACAATCTTTACACACAATCAGCATTAATTAAATACCTTTGGAATGCTGGATTGTTAAATGCTCATTAATTTGTCAACACCTTGAGTGTTGACACTCAAACAGTGTTTGTACAAGCAACATTTTGTTCAGTGTTCACTGAACACTAGCAAATATGGACCTGTATGTTCATACAAAAAATGTTAATTTTAACACTCATAGTGTCAAATCTTCTAAGTGTGTTGTCGTTTGAATGTAAAAAAATTGTACAGTTGCGAATATGCTAGGAGGAACAATTAATTCCCATTCTTTCGGGAAGAATATAAGGTAACCAGCTGTCCACCAGCTGAAGTGCAACAAAAATGAGTGATGCAACTAGACAATGACTCAGCACAGAAGTAAATCAACAACAGAATAGCATCAACAGGACACACACCTTCTAGAATGTCCCAGTCAGAGTTCTGACTTTAGCCTGGCACTACTTAAAATATGAAATTCACACCAGCTGTCCCAAGAAAATTGCTCAACTGAAACATTTCTGTAAATAAGAATAATGCAAAATGCTTTCTCAACGCTGTACCAGTCTGAGTTGCAATTACAGGGAGAGATTAATGATGCCTTATTTGGACGATTTTATTATATTAGACAATTTATTTACCAGTAGCGACATAAATGTTGGTTTTGCAAAAAAATCAAAATGGTGGGAAAATTGTCATGATGGAAATGAAATCAAAGATATGTGTTTTGTTCGTCTTGAACCAAGGATTTCAACAGTATAAGGATTCACACTTAGAATTAATAATAATAAAAATCATAATTTCATTTCATGGTTGAACAATACGCACAAGGAGCTAATATCAATATATATCTTTTAATTTAAAAAAATAGTCAGTCACATTAATAATAGTATCAGTTATTATTGTTGCTTATCATGATCCTAAATATGTTATAACTCATGCAATGAGATGAACTGCACAGGCAAAAAAAATGTGAGTACCTGCTGAGCAAGTGAAATGAGCAGTGAAATACAGTATTTAGCTTTTACATTTTCCAGTTTATACACGAACAACTGCCTTGTGGTTGCTCTGGCAACAATCATGTAAATTCTACTCTGGCACCTACAGAAGCTCTTCCCGTAAATTCTCTGAAAAAACAGCTGCAGGTTCCAGCAAGTTCCATGTCTCCTTCTTCTGAACCCTTAAATAAATTCTGTCTCGGGGATTCTAATATTGACACTTTATAAATACTGAAACAATAAAAAATTGTAATGAAAAGAAAAAAATACCTGTAGATGAGAAAACTGGATATTCCGAATATTATGAGCGCCAATCCTGACCCAACTGCCACGATTCCAAGGACAGGAAGGTGGTCTAAGAAAATACAGTAAAAATTAAATACACCTATCTTGATTTCTGATTACACTGAGTAGGATACACACTAGGAATAAATTAATAGCCCACTGATAGCGTTGTCGCACACACTGTCTGTCTTGTTTTAGTACTTGATTTACTAAAGAAATTATGCAAATCATTTAATTCAAACACAGCCACAAATATGCACTGAACACAAATTTTCGGTGTAGTTTTTTATCTTGTAGGTAGGTCTACATTGAATGCTAGGTTCAATGTAGAAAATGCAGCTGATATCCGTAAACTGGCATACTTTACTGGGACTGTATAGCACTGATTCACTGCTGCAATCCAGGAATGTGATTCAACATTTTATCTTTAGAGATAGGGTTAGGATTAGGGCTTGGTTTAGGGTTAGTTGTTTGTAACCTTCTTATGTCTAAACATTGTGAACAAGCTGTCTGTGCAAGCTGTCATACTAATCATATTAATTCAGTACAATATATATGAAAGAACAATGTATAACACTAAGATATTGGTTTTACATTTTACATTACAAACTGTCAAAACAATTAAGTATCTATAGGATTGTACACAACTGGTATGTGTCTTGTGATCTGATTGAATCAAGTGTCTTGATTTTTGGTCAGTATTGTCTCAGTGAGCAAGCCATAGGCAACAGTGGCAAAGAACAAACACTGGTGCAAAAGTGGAGAAAAAAGCCTCGGGAGAAACCAGGCTCAACTGAGTGGGCTAGTTTTGGTCAGGTGTTAGGTTACAGTAAAAATAAAGAAATGTTACCTTCCTTGCATGGTGAAAATCCACATGGTGGGTAGTCCAGGGGAGGATAACCCTTTGGCCACTGAATCCTCTCTGTTGATGACCACAGTATTTCTTTACTGGTCCCATTATAGTGACCAACAATCTGTATAACAAAAAATATGCAAGCCTATTTAATTAAAGTAAAAAACAAATCTGCCAACATATTACACAAATAAGGAGTATCTTGCAAAGTTTAACTAATGTCTGCCAATGTATAAAGATTTTTATTTTTCGCGGTGGATGAAAAGTAACTAGGCATTAAAAATTGGTAACAAAGTCCATATTTCTAATACAAATTTATTGAAACAAATTGCACATGTACTTTATTACATTGGAAAATGAAAGCAAATTTTTAAATTTCAACGTAAGCATCAGTGGCATCAACCAGTTTCCTCAAACAGCCAGGGATGGAATGCACAGTCTTCTGAAGGAAGTCGTTTGTGATATTGCTAAGAACCACTCGTGCCCGATGCCTGTACTATCAACACAGGAAATATGAAATCCTATTTACTATTGTCTATTTAGACATCATGACTCCAGTCATACTACAAGTTCTATGGCCAATTTGTAATGCTTAGTTACTTTACACCCACCCTGTAGTTTATAGTCTCTGAAGGAAAATATGATATTTTTTATATATTTAGTGATATCAAAAATTATGGCTTCAACTCTAAGCAGATAAAAAGTAATTCTATTTATTGATGGCTTATTGAGAAACTATGGCATCAATGTTTGGTATGAATCTCTTTGTAACCAGCTAGACAACCATAATTTCTTTGCAATAAATCTCAATGAATTAAACATGGCTCTTTGTAGAGTTATGAATGAACAACACAAACAGAAAAATTAACAAAATACTTACAAGCTCATGAACATATGCTTTAAATTAAAACAAACAAGCTGTTAAAGGATTTTATTGTTATGCAACATTATTTTGTATGTCGCACTATCCAGCCAAGACCACAGATACTGTAATTGTGAAGACATATGGATTAAATCAGACTGTTGATCTACAAACAAAAAATCTACAATGGAAATCTATATCACTAATTAAGTTAATGATATTTGATAGGGCAAGCATCAGTGCTACTTTGGCTCATAGTTAGTCCTTAGTCCATAATATTTTTAATGCATATATAATACCTACTAAACGTTGGTATGTAACCTGTTCTGCTATAGGCTTGCTGGGGAGATTACTATTCTGATTGATCAGACATATGGTGCTGCTTGAAAGTTTGTGAATCCCTTGAGCTGTTCAGAGTTTTCTGTTGTTTTACCACTTATTTTACCATCACCTGCTTTTTATAAATTAAATGTCAGATGTATGCTGCTCAATTGCATATGTTTGTTTAGGGGGAATTTTTTGAGTAGCCAAAATAAACTACATGAAAGATTGAATGATTGTATGTGCAAAAGCAAGTAAAACGCCAGCTGCATGGGTAAAGTCACATTTGGGTGCTTAATTAATCAGTTATGCAGACCAATACAATTAGACATCCTTAGGAAAGTGGTTGGGTAACACTGATTAAAAGAAAGAGGAAACGAACCAAACCACTATAGTGCCAAGGAGTCATAGAATGCCAAGAGGAAAGAAGATATCCGAGGACATCAGGAAGAAGGTGGGGACAGCCCATCAGTCTGGGGAAGGCTATAAGACCATCTTCATGAGATTCCAACTTCATGGATGGATGGATGGCATCCACTGAAATGGAGGGCATTCAACATGACCACAACTCTGCCTAGAAGTGGACGCCCATCAAAACTATCATCAAGAAGCACCAGAAAATTAATAAATGAGGTAAAGGACAACCCACACATCACCTCTAGAGAGTTGCAGACCTCTCTGACAGCATCTGGGGTAAATGTACATGCATCTACAATTAGACGAAAATTAAACAGACATGACATTTATGGGAGGGTTGCTAAAAAGAAGCCTCTGCTCTCAAAAAAAAAACAAAGCTGCCCGTTTTAACTTTGCCAGATAGCATTTGGACAAACCAGAGGCCTTTTGGAAGTCCATTCTTTGGACAGATGAGTTCAAAATAGATTTATTTGGTCATAATCAAAGAGAGAAAAGCTAACACTGAATTCCTGGAAAAGAACCTCCTCCCAACAGTGAAGCATGGTGGTGAAAATGTGAAGGTCTGGGGCTGCTTTTCTGCTTCCGAACCAGGGCGACTCCATATTATTCAGAGAAACTTCAACAAATCCTTGAAGAGAATCTCCTGCCATCAGTCTGAGAGCTGAAGCTGGGCCGAAAATGGGTGATGCAACAAGACAACAACCCTAAGCATTCAAGCAAATCCACCAAGGAATGGCTTAAAAGAAATAAGGTTCACACTGTTGATTGGCCTAGTCAAAGTCCGGATCTCAATTTAATTGAAATGTTGTGGCTAGACCTGAAGCAAGCTGTACATGCCAGATGTCATTCCAACCTTTCTCAGCTGGCTGAGTTCTGCAAGGAGTGGGCAAAAATCCCCAAAGATAGATGTGAGAGACTGGTCAGTGGTTACAGAAGACGTTTGGTTGAAGTAATGGCTGCAAAAGAAGGTGCCACAAGCTACTACATAAAAGGCTTTACATACTTCTGCACAAGTCAAATTTCCAGTTTTTGTGAGATTAACCCCTTTTGTTCAATAAATAATGACAATATATTTTTTTCATAATATACTTTTTTATAATTTATAATAAACTTTTTTTGTTTGTGTCCATCATTTGGAAGTCTGCTTCACAAATTGGGTTTTGGATGTATTTTTTTTTACACAAAACCTGATCATGTCTGGAGGGTTCACAAACTTTCAAGCAGCACTGTATGGGGTTCACCTGACAGGTAATAAAATGGGTAAAAAATCCCACAGATTTACATTGATGAAAACAAACAAGACACATTTAAGAACATAAAAAATCATACGGACTTGTACGCAATCACCACCGCAACACCTCAAAAAATTTCATAGATATTAATGACACATTCATTTAGCTTAATTTATATGGAAAATGAAACCAAGCTGCCTGCTCCTAAAACTATGGTAAGCTTCTGATATTAAGTTTGATTTTTAAGGAAACTAGAATCTATATAAATCTAAATAAATCATTTACAGTATGGGGCATCAGTGATATTAGCCATTTAAACCTTCTAACCATTTAAAATTCTCATATAAACCATCATAAATTGTGAAATACATCATACATTCTTAAAATACCAAACAATTGCATAAATACATCAGGCAACTGATAAGTTCGTATACATTGTTAGTGTTTGTCTCTTCCATGTATTTATTCATAAAAACAGCCCATTTTCTCTATATATGAGTTTGTTGACACATTACTCACTGCATATTGCCCAGTGTTCAGGTTAGTCATTCCCCAAAGGCTGAAGTCCATGTATCTGGCATTGTTCCGATCTGTGCTGACAAGTCCAGTTACCCCTGAGATGAAACATCAGCACACATATCAAACAAACACATTCGACTTCAAAACCATGATCAAGTCAAAAAAACGCAAATACTTTCTCTTGGAAGCCAAGGATAACCTGTAATATTTTGCTCAGAAGTTTCTCTTCTACACAACAATCCTTTCTCAGATGTTTCTCTTTAAATTTCTTTGAAAATTAAAAAAGAAGACAATGAAGAGAATTGTCCACATACCGCTAAAAGTATAGAGCTATAAAATGAATCAATGTAGCATAGTTCAGACAATTTGTTTTAAAATAATGTTTAAATTACAGTCTCTGGCTTTTGATTGCCAATGAGTCACAGTTTGAGAGTTAATTGAGATCATAAATTCTAGAAGAGGCACATGTGAAATTACTAGGAGAAAAATCTGAGACCCATAATCATTGCTGCCTAGAAAACACAATTGAGATATCAACTGTGATTTATCTTTCTTGATTTGATTTGAATTTATCAGACATATGAAAACATTTTAGGGACAAAGAATCTACGTTTGCATTCTACGTTTATTCACAATGTGACTAAAATTCTACATATAAACACAAAAATTACATTTTCATGTAACACTTGCAGTCTATATGCAGTTTTAAATTAAATTTAATGTAACCAAACATGAACTGGATTGTCTATCCTGTTTCTGATTGTTTGCTGTCTGCCTTTTTTGACCTTGCATTGGATTTTTTTTTATTGCTATCTTCCTGCCCTGACCTCTGCCTGTCTTATCGTTTTTGATCGCCATGCATCAGCATCAGCTCACATGCTTGACCTCACTCACAGAGAAACTCGTCAGAGCTCGACACCCAGCCTCCTGATTACCGTCACTCCTTCTCCGGTTAACCCACGGCTTACCTTCTTTTAGAAATTTAACGGTAACCCCTCAAGGTGCAAGGGATTTTTGCTACAGTGCTCACTTTTTGTATCTTAACAACCTGCTCTTTACCCCACAGAGAGCAAACATATTGCTTTTGTTTGCTCTCTGCTCACACGCAAAGCCCTAGACTGGGCATAAGCGGTGTGGAAAGTGGATGGTCTCGTGTTTCCCACTTTTGACTCATTTCTTCGTCAGTTCACAGAGGTTTTTGAGCACCCCTCGGAGGGGACAAGTCCAAGTGAACAATTGTTATCTATTACCCAAGGAAGACAAACTGCAGCAGAGTACGCCCTCTCTTTTTGTACACTTACTTCTCAAACCAAGTGGGTAGAGGACACGTTAAAACTGCTATTTCGCAACCCGGAACTGCAATCTGAGGTTAGCATGTCATGATGAGGGGAGAAATTTGATTGAGTACATTGAGCTCTCTATTAAAATTAAAAATTTGATACGGTGCCTGTGCCGATCTAACGCCCCATCCAGGTCCGATAGTACAGCCCCTTCTGAGCCCATGCAAATTAACTATACTTACCTTTCTACCGAAGAACACAAGCACCTCTTCCGGTCCTGTCTATGCCTTTCCTGTGGAAACTCTGGTCATCTGAGGTCCACCTGCCCTGTCCGACCTGTCTCTAGTCGATTCCCGGTGAGTGTTGCCTCAATTTCAAACAGTCAGAGTAATGTTATTCGAATTCCTGTCTAATTAACCTCCAATAGCATAACCATAACCACTTCTGCCCTTGTAGATTCGGGAGTGGCAGCCAATTTCACTTGAGTTCGCTAAAGATAACAATATCTCACTAACTCTTTGCCCTTCCTCTCTAGAAGTGGAAGCATTAGATGGCCGGCCCCTGGGAATAGGAAGAGTGGAGCACCAGACCGAGAATGTGCAACTCCACATAGGCGCGCTCCATTTTGAAACACTATAACAATACGGCATCTCATCACCAAATCACACAATTGTCCTGGGTCTGCCCTGGCTGCCCTCACACAAATCGGTCATTTCTTGGGGAGAGGGTCAAATCATTTGTTGTGGAAAGACCTGTCAAGCCGTTTAAGTAAAGTAATTCCTGTTCCTAAATCCTCTACCATTACAGATAACTCCCAGACTCCAAAACCAAACATCCCCTCAGAGTACTCTGATCTAGCTGTGGCTTTTAGTACACAGAAAACCTCACAATTACCTCCCCATCGTTCTGCAGATTGTGCGACTGCTTTGATTCCTGGCGCTACTCCTCCTAAGGGTCATATTTTCCCCCTTTCTCAGCCAGAATCCGAAGCTATGCGGCAGTACATTAGAAATAGCAAAAGGCTTCATCCGCCCGTCCAACTTACCGGCATCCACTGGATTCTTTTTTGTTAGAAAGAGGGACGGGGGATTACGGCCATGTATTGATTATCGGGGTCTCAATGAGGTTACCGTGAAGTTTTGCTACCCACTTCCATTGATCCCCGTAGCCCTAAAACAACTTGGGCTATGTGCCAAATATTTTACTAAATTGGATTTAAGAAGCGCTCATAATCCGGTCTGAATAAGAGAGGGGGACAAGTGGAAAACAGCCTTCTCGACATTATGAATATTTGGTTATGCATTTCAGGTTAGCGAATAGTCCATTCGTCTTCGAGTCTTTCATGAATACAATTTTCTGCGATATGCTAGATAAATGGGCAATTGTGTATATAGACAACATTCAATTTACTCTGAGCCTTTCGAAGAACATGTAAAGCATGTTCGTTGCGTCCTAAATCGTTTAATCAAGAATAACCTGTATGTGAAAGGGGAGAAATGCGAGTTTCACACTACTAGCACAACCTTTCTCAGTTACGTAATAAGTTAGGAGGGAGTCGTCATGGATGATGAAAAAGTTTGAGCAGTAACTGATTGGCCAATGCCCAAGACAGTTAAGGCACTCCAAAGTATTTTAGGTTTCGCTAACTTTTATTGTCGCTTCATTCGGGGTTTCAGTTCGGTAGCTGTACCACTAACCTCACTCACTAAAGTGTGCTTTCTTGGCAAGCTTTCTTGGAACGCTGAAGCAACTAGGGCATTTGCAGACCTAAAAACTTGTTTTACCACCGCTCCCATTTTACGTTACCTGAACCCTGAATTGCCCTTTATAGTAGAAGTCGATGCTTTCAATCATGGTGTGGGTGCTGTACTGTCTAAACAACACGGTACACCATCCAAGATGTACCCCTGCGCTTTCTTCTCTCATAAACTCTCATCAGCAGAACAAAATTATAATGTAGAAAACCGTGAACTGTTAGCCATTAAGCTAGCACTAGAGGAATGGCGAAATTGGTTAAAGGGGGCTGTACATCCGTTCACTGTCATAACTGATTATAAGAACCTAGAATATCTCCGGACCGCTAAACGATATTAATCCCCATCAAGCCCGATGGTCTTTGTTTTTTACCCGTTTCGACTTCACCGTAACATGTCGCCCAGGCTCAAAAAACACTAAAGCTGATGCTCTTTCTCGTCAGTCTGAAGATGCCCCTAGAACCCTGTTATCAGAAAACATTATTCCAGAGAAGATCATAGTTTCCCCTGTCCAATGGGACTTACACACCGAGATCCAGAATGCAAACGAATTACAACCCCGTCTCGTGGAATGTCCTGAGAATCTCACCTGCATAATCTCCCCACCGACACCATAAACTACATCCAGAACTATTCAGTATGCCAGGTTTCCAAGACTCCCAAGCAACTACCCGCCTGACTCTTACAGACTTTGCCTACCCCACACCGTCCCTGGTCTCACATTGCCATTGACTTTATTACTGATCTGCCAAATTCGCAGGGCAACACTACAATCCTTACTATTATAGACCGTTTTTTCAAGTCACGTATCACCTAGTACCACTTCCCAAACTCCCCACTTCCGTAGAGACTGCCAAGATCCTATGCAATTTTGTTTATAGATTTTATGGATTGCCTGATGACATTGTGTCTGACCAGGGACCCCAGTTTACCTTACGTGTGTAGGCAGAATTTTTCGAAAGCTTGGGAGTCAATATCAGCTTGACATCGAATACCATTCGCAGCCAAATGGACAGACTGAACACTTAAACCAGGAGATCATAAGGCTGCAACCAACATCAAGTCGACTGAAGCAGGTACCTGATGTGGGCAGAGTACGCCCAGAATTCACTTGTCAAGTCAGCTACCGGAATGACTTCATTCAGATGTGTCCAAGGATTTCAACCTCCGCTTTCCTATGGTCTGGTGAACCCACAGACCTCCCAGCCATAACGGACTGGCTACAACACAGTGAAGAAGTCTGGGAGAGAGCACACACCCACACATTGGTAAATACATTCCTTTAACACATTCTTTGATAACTCAGCACTCTGGGCATTATTCCCAGAGCAGGGAGAGGGCTCCATCCAGGTTCTCATCCTGATAACTATATAATGTTTTGCAACCGCAAGTTACCTCGTCTCACCCTTACCTGTTTGTAATGTAATATGAGGTGCACTGTTTGGGAGGGGGAGCAAGTCTGGCCAACTCTGCTTCTCTCTCTCTCTCAGAAGGCTGTCTTAGCCGCACTCAGTATAATGTTTAAAAAAAGGGAACACCTCAGCACTGACAGGAGCTCAGCCATGGGATAAAGCATGCGTCGCCCGGCACATTCTCGGGGTATAGTGTTGGTCTCCTGCCAGGACTGAAACAGGCTCCCCAGCCTAAAGGTGAAGGTAGGCAATGATGGCACTTCTAAGTGTATAAAGCTTTGCAATTTTATATTAATCACATTTATCCATTACAACATTACAACTTTAAAATTATCTCATTTATTCATTACAACTTTACAACTCTGTGTGATTGTGCTGCTATTTTCATATTGAATTTTTACATTTATCTATTAAAACTATATTTTACTGTTGCTCTGTGTGGACCTTTATTTGTTACCTTATTCCTCGAAAGGAAAGTGCACATGCATCTTAATCTGACACTTTTGGGTCAGACATGATTGATCACAAATTAATCAAAACATTGTACTAATATACAGACCCAATCTGCCCGACTATTTAGACCCCGGACTCAGTTGGACTCGATGTTCTGTTTAGCCTCGGTTAACATTTCAGAATGTTTTCCCATTGTTGTTTACCTGGTTTTATTTGGATTGTCTATCGTGTTTCTGATTGTTTGCTGCCTGCCTTTTTTAACCTTGCATTGAATTACGTTTTTGATTGCTGTTTGCCTGCCCTGACCTCTGCTTGTCCTATTGTTTTTGATTTTATCTTAAAAAAATCACCTATTGCTTTGTTTGCTGGTGTTAGACCCATTGCCTGTTTTTGACCATTCTGTTATTAAACGCTGCAAATGGATCCACACCACCCTGAGTCTTCGTTACATGAACGCAAATTCACAGCAATAATAAGTAGGTACATGGCCTATAAACAAAAACACTAAACAGATACATTCAATATTCCATAAGAGGCAATGGCAAACACAGGTGTGTGTGTGTATATATATGTGTATATATACATACATACATATATGTATATATATATATACATACATACATACATAAATATACGCAGACTAATCAATAAAGTGAAACAAAGAATACCTGGACACAATTAGGGTGAGGTAACACTAAAAAGACTACAAAGACCATGTACATGAATTTCAAGTAACAAAATTAAACAGACACTTAACAGTTCAGATAAACCTCTACCATTAATATTTACTGAGGTGCTTATAAATAACAGGAAATAAAACAAACTCCACGTTTCTCCTTCATGAACCCAGCAGGCAATGTTCTGCCTTATTACTGTATGTGTTTGGCACAGTGTGTATAGTCTTCTCATGGGAGAAAGTTCAGCAGATGGGCGTGTATTAGATTTTCCATCCACAAGCTGGCTAAAACATGCTCTTAATCAAGGGCTCTGAATGCTACACTCCCTGCAAGCAAGGCTGCAAGTTTACTAACATCAACCTCACAAAAGCTCTTACAAGCTCACTTTACAAAGACTGCGAGCAGAGATGCCAAGCACTGCTGCTACAACACTGGATACTTGCCATCACTTCCTTAAACCGAAGAGTTTGTTTTGTAATCTATAAATAAATATAACTGAATTGAATTAATCTATTGTTTTATTAATTGTTTTATTAAGACAAATGCCAAAGCATCATAGGTTTATATTGCAATTGCTATTATATATCATAAATATATGATATATATTTATGATATATATATATATATATATATATATAGTATATGATATATATATAATATATATATATATATATTTATGATTTAAATATATGATATATATTTATATTTAGGCAGACATATCTTTTGTAAACTAAGTCAGAAAATGTAGTAATTGCTTTAAACACACCCCAGATCCTGCGGTTTTGCATTCTCACAGTGATGTTGATTCCGTCGTTCTGAGACACTCCATCTGCTAATGCTTCACTGAGGGCTTGTGCATATAGCACAAAACCGTCATGGAAACAGCCAGCAATAAAGTCCATCTATGGAAATACAGAACCGATTCAGTACAGCTTTTATATAGAGAAACAATAGAGTGTTCTAAAACTATGTGACATTCTTTGCAGATATGAGAATAATAGATGTCAGTTTTAACTTAAGATGTCCTGTTGTCAACTAGAAATGAAACAGACATAAAACTAATACATCTAATTATTATGTCTGCCAAAAATGCCATTAACATCTGCATAACACAAAGCAACATATTTTAAGAATGTCAGAGGTGGAAAGTTTTGAACCCTATGTAAGTTCATTGTATAGAAAGTAACAGTTCATACAGTCTTCAAAATATATTATTTTGCATTCTGCAGATGAAAGTAAGTAATACAAAGTTTGCAACGGCATGACTGTAATTGATTGAAGTCACAGCACAAGCATCTCTCTCTCGCATACACACATGCAAAAGTTACTAGGAGACAGTGTTTCTCATTAAGATACTCTTTACAGAAAATGTATTTATACATGAAACCCAGAAAGCACATCTTTGCATTTGCATTGTATAGTAATATTTAATTATGATAAAAGCTTAACATAAAGTAAAACATTGTCATTCATAAAAATGTTGTATGTGAACACCAGGGGAAGAATACATTTCACAGAAGTATGAGAAAACCTGTGTTATTATTGTATTATTGCAGATGTACCTTTCAATATTTGCAAATCCTATACACTTTGATGCATTAAAAATCAGTTTGTTATGTAACTTTAAAGAGCCCTGTTTAAATCTACTTTTAAATCTGCTTTAATCTAACTCTGCGCAGTGTCATTATATACATACAGGATGCACACACTGTATATTCTCGATCATTGACCGTATATTCTGGATCATCAGTTATTTGAATCTGAGAAGAGGATTATATAAGATTATTTTGTCTCGTCAACAAATAATTTTATTATATACGCATGGCCAGGATATTCTTTAAAAATTCTCTTAATGCTGTTTCAAAGTCGTGTAGTTATAGAATGATATGATGGCGAGTGTAGTACATTATGACAGAATTTTATAATTGAGTAAGATATTCTAATAATTTAAAGTAAGCATGTATGCTTTCAGTTCACACATGATCTAGGGTTACAGAAGTTGTTTCCTACTTTTGTCCAACAACAAAGCTAAATCAGACAAATAAGACTGACACAAGGAAGCCAAACATAAAGACTTAAAGTGCTTTTAAGTGTCACATCTGATCTTGTAGCCCGAGCTGACACACATTAGTTCCCTCAAAGCCTTCAGAGTTAAATGGTGCATTCAATGCTTTCAAGACAAAGATACAGAGCCAAAGGTGAACTATAGTAGGCACTATAGTATACTCAAGCACAGTCTCCCAGTTCAAATCTAGACTAAAAACACATTTTTTCAGTGAAGCATTTATATAACACAGTGAACAGCATCTA
>JAZGTJ010009821.1:0-18876 GCA_036877575.1 Botia almorhae
CGCGCACACGCGCACACACACACCAATGAATGTATTATTATTTATTGAATGTAAATTACATGAAGGCAATGAATAAAATGGGCTAAACAGTAATAGTAAAATAAAAAACATATTATATTAAAGTAAAAGTTCTAATTACAAGTGATCGTTCAGGTGCCTCCCTCACTTAATGTGGTTGACGGGAAAAAAAACCTTTGCGATCCGGTCAGTCGGTGTCGCTATAATGCAAAGGCTCTAAAACATAGCTCTAATAGACGGTGATTTATTTATTACATTGCCCTGCACCTGACATTTCTAAATACAAAAAGGTGATATTTTAAATCTATGTAAAAATTTAAAATCTGGCTCTAGACTATTGAATGAAAATGTCAAAAAAAATGATTTTTGCGTGCATTTCTGAATGTTTGTACTGCAGTGTATAGTATTAAACATCATTAGCAATCACACAATATGTTTATCCTTACCTTTAATCAGTTTGTACATATCACCGGAGGGAAAAGTATGGCCTGTATCTTCACAAGACTTGTGGGAATAGTGCGAATTAGTCACCTTTAGTGCCCACAGTACCTCAGCTGTTAGTGTTTCATTTTTGGACACGGCACTCAGAATGGTCCTTTGTTTCAGAGCGGATGAGAGGGAAGTGCCACAGCTAGGAGCGGGTGTCACATCAGTCAAACCACGGGTGAAAAATACAGCGATCGTGTTGGGAGCCGTCGAGCACGCAGCTGCAGCTTTGCACCTTTAGCATGGCTAGACACTGCTGCCTCTCCCATGTTCGAAACGTCAAACGTTTTCCTACACAATGCACATTTTGCACGTCCCGGGTCCTGATCCTTTCTCGAGCCACTCCTTGTACTTTTCATCATGAAGCCATTCAGTCCTAAATTGGCATTTCCCTGGCATTGCCTGAGTTTACATGAATTAATACTAACGCTGGCTAAAACATGCGAGTCGCCGTTACCCCACGTACGCTCGTTAACTGGAATTTAAAATTATCAGCAATATTGTAATATACAGAGATGGTGAAACAAATTTCCATGACTTTTCCAAAACTTTGTGGGTTAATTTAATTTTCAAAACTTTTCCAGGCCTGGAAATTGCCATTTTAAAATTCCATGACTTTTCCAGGTTTTTCATGACCGTACGAACCCTGTAGTTACTTTGATAATGACTAATGCAACATTTAAAAAAAGCTCTATATTAATACAATTTAATTGAATTCAACACATAGCTGACAACTGGAGGGCACTGTTGAGCTCATACTGGCAGGTGGCCCAAGGGCAGCAAGTTCATTGGCTGTTATATTGGAAACAAACATGAGCAGCATGCAGTAGACTTCAGTAAGCAGGCCACCTGGGCCAGAGCTGAGAGACAGCTGGTACAAGCGGGCAAGAGACAGCAACACAAAAATAAATATATTATAATAAAATATAATATATTAATATATCACAAGTCTAGAACATGACAATGAGGTACATTTTACATGAACAAAAACATTTTGAGGTAGTGCAGTTGTTTCAAAGGCTCTCAGATTGTCATACATTCAAAAAGTGCTTAATTTAATGGTAATAGATATTTGTTAATACTAACACATGCATTAACAATGACAAAATACTTCTTAAACATATATTAATCATAGTTAAATGTTACTTTAAACACTTACTAATAAAAATCCAAAGTTCTATCTATTAATATTTTTAATTTGAACAAGAGCTAACATGTACCATTGTATTTTTATTAACTAACGTTATCGAAGTTTAATAAATACTGTAACAAATGTATTGCTCATTGTTCATTAATGTTGGTTAATACATTAACATTTATATGATAAACAGATTTTAATTTTGGATTCACATATATTTATTAATCAGGGCTCATAAATATAGCGCTATAATAAACACAGATGCGGAAAGGTGCATGCATCACATGCGAAAACAAACCTTACTAGAACGACATGAGGACACTCATATCAGCAGCAATACTGGGCCATCTTAGTTAATATTTCAGTAATGTTAAAATGAGAGCAGTTGCCAACCTCTCAAAACTCTTTATATATGCCTGGGTGTCTGTCTTTCAGGTGCTTTGCTAAATTAGTGGTATTAGCACCTTTTGTTCACACTGCTTTGTAACAACGCTTGCATATTGGCCTGCTTGTGTCTTTTGCCTTTCCGTGTTCATTTGCCTCAAATCCAAAATAGTTCCAGACAGCACTCCTGCTGTGTTCTTTTTCAACCAAAGCCGGTCATGGCCCTGCACTTGCCATCTTACTCACTAAGGCTATTTAACCGAAGCAAATGAGACAATGGCACTGCGATCACGTGTGGTGTCAACACGCTGTTGGAGAGAAGGGAGAAAGTGAAAGTGCTATCTGTGTATCGATACTTCGTGAAATGAGTATTTGTACCATTTCATACTTCAGTATCAATATTTATCAAAATAGATATTTTTGACAACACTAGTGCAGTGTGCACAACAAATACACACAAAAGGAAAAAGCAGTGTGCATGTGTGGGTCAGCTATCATCATGACAATAGATCTGAAAGGGAAGGAAGAGTGGAAGGTGGGGTTATTTCAGAAACTGCCTGAGCTGCTCATGCACCTGCAGTGCACAGCAATTGGTAGGCCACAGAAAGCTGGCAGGAAATTTCAAGAATCAACCTGAATTGACTAGTTAGCTTTATAAAAACGATTGCAACTGGCAATCATTCATTTGATTATATATGTTATCATACAATTTAAGAGAGATTGAGCAAAAAGTTAAAACCACAGCTTAACAAAAACCAAACTTAATCAACAATTGTTTATTATTCAATTATGCATTAATCAAGGACTAAACTCAGAGGAGATATCACGTACACTTAAACATTCTTTTAAGTGGCTAAGTGGTCTGAAATGAAGACATTTTCAACCCGGTTTGTTTACCATATTTTTATGCTTGTGCAGTTGCAGCAAGCCTTGTAATATGAATCCTCTCTACTCACCTTGCCCTTAGATGCTGTGGTACTTGGCTTATTTTTGCTGCCCTTTGGTCTTCCTCTGGGTCTCTTAGGCATTTGAGATCCACTGGGTTCCTGCTGTGAGAAGACAATACACGCAAATTGAGACTAAACACTAAAAACAGTGTTAAATCCAGGTTAATGTAAAAAAGGGAGAGCCATTGGTAGGTAGGTAGAAAAGCACTAGAGTTGTACAGGATAAACAGGCAACTTGGGCATTGTATAATAACTATCCCTTGGGAGAAAAATACTGACTCATTTGAGCCAATAGCAAGCTGCAAATCACTTTAAACATGATGCATGTATACTCTGCCCATATTGCTAATATATTTTAATGTTATTGCCACTAAATCTTAAATTTAGGAAATATAATCATGTATATTTTTTTATGCATTTAGCAGACACTTTTATCCAAAGTGACTTAGTACGTTATGTATGTAACTTAGTATGTGACTTAGTATGTAACTAAAACAGTATGTTCTAGTTATACATTTTATCAGTACGCATGTCCCCTGGGAATTGAACCCACAACCTTTGGGCTTCTAACGCAAAGCTCTACCAGTTCAGCTACAAGAACACAACAACAACATACACAGTACAGAACAATATAAATAGTACAGAACAACATAAACATGGGTAGGGTCCCATCCAAAATGCCACACCTCAGGTGACTAAGTCTCATTGACCTAAACTGCATATGCTCGCCATGTCTATGTATCCATAGGGTGTCCCATTCATCACTTTGTGTTCTAAAGTATACTTTGTGCCCCCAATATGGTCTTCGGCAAAGCTCGCACTGCTGCAGGCTCACACAAGTTACCTACCCAGGAATCTTTGTAAAAAAAAAAAAATCAGATAACAGATGGGTGGAGTTTCGTAACTGCTGAACATACATCACATGGTGACAAGGTGATATACTCTTGACAGTTTATTGTAGTTTTCATGAAGTTGTTTCTGGGTTATGCAATAAAACTGAGAAACAGCTTCTGTTTTTAAGAAAAATACTTGACCATATATACATAGCAAGAACACTATGCACACTATAACGACAACCGGACAACGTCTTCCTCTTCCGGTGTGACATCAAGTCTGTCTCAAAATGCACTCTCATTTGCCCTTGTAGATGTACCTAGCACCCCATAGTTCTGCACTACGCGACATCAAGCGTTTGCTCAAAGTGTGCCATTTGGGATAGGGCCTAATAGAAACTTTCAACTTAATGCCCTGAGCTCCTATGAGTGACAGCTATATGGGCAAATCATGCACTGACGTCTCCCAGCAACCAATCAGTGAGCAGCTGAAACAGTTCAACTGGGTTGGTGCTGGTTTAAAGGGATCATGTTACAGGCCTTGTCCATACTTCCACCCCTAATGACCGCTGCACGTGTGTTTCCTGTGCAATCAAGTGTTACATGCATCTGGAGAATAAAACGATCTCCACAGTTTCAGAGGTTATTCAGATATAATATATACGGCTTTACCTATACAAGCATCATCATGTGTCACTTTCACCTAGCCCAAAATAAAGAACACTGCCAGCACTTTCATTTGCAAAACAACAAACGAAGGTTAAAACTCATGTGGATAAAATACCTGTGGATGTTTTCGTGGTCTTCCACGTCCTCTCTTCTCTGCCTCATCTTTAGGAGCCACCGTGTCCTTTCCAGTATCGCTCATGATGTTTCACTGAAAACTGCATAAGAATAAAACAACACTAAAGCACACAATAAAGTTCATAAACTAAAACTACCACAGAAAATAAAAACAAAATGATATCCGTTCGTATTGGGGATACTGAACTGCACAGCGCGAGCACTAGACCGGTTTCTCGTTTGTGTACAGTGCGCGCTAGGCCTGAGCTAGCGCCAACACACGCGCCTTACCGCGAATTGGTTTCAATAACACACGTTTAAACCCAGTGTGATATTGAACCGTCGGATAAAATACTCAAGACGGGAAGGAAACCGAATTTGGCAGCTGTAACTGCGAAGCTTTGAAATGGAAAGCTGAACGCCGACCGGCGGATGAGCGAAGCGGAACATAAGCACATCGCGCGAGATTCGCGCTCTTTTAAATGTCCGAGCGCGTGAGAAACACGATCTGGTGTTTACACTGTAAAGTAAGTGCACAAAAACTTTCTAAACAGAAAGAAAACATCTGTGAAGATGGGGACTGTTATTTTAATATCACGTTCAAATAACAAACTACTTGAAAAATACCACCTTTAAAAGACACCTAGTGGTATTTCTTCTGTATTTTATAAAAAAACTAAACAGGGTTCGCAAATGTAAAAACTTACCCTTTAAAATATAACCTTCAGGGGAGTCCAGTGTGTGCCCAAACAGCTAGATGTGAACGCTGCGAATGAAGAAAACACAACAACCGCCAGCGGGAGTTTCACGGGCATTTCACACGCTTTTCCACACGGGAACTTATACCGACTATAGGCAGAGAAAACCGGGAGGCATGTTTGTTGACCCGTGAGCTGCATTGGTGAATTGTGCTGTCAATCATGATGACGCACTCGACCCACACGTAAATCCATTAAATGTTTGCGAGATATTATTTGATATTTTTATTATTTTACATTTTTTGAGCTTAGTGTTGTATTGATGTTTATTATATTCCTTAGTAATTGTTAAATATTTTTGTTAAAACCACTTTAGCACGATCGCTGGTAACTATAATTTTAAACTGAAAACTTTCGTTACCTAAATTACATATAGCCAGTGTGTATTTGTATTTTGCACATATTGTCCTTTCAATAGTTTTAATATTTTAAAATAATATATAAATGCAATGCA
Organism: Botia almorhae; assembly: GCA_036877575.1. Taxonomy (NCBI): domain Eukaryota; kingdom Metazoa; phylum Chordata; class Actinopteri; order Cypriniformes; family Botiidae; genus Botia; species Botia almorhae. Next base: position 5,802 of record JAZGTJ010009821.1, read on the forward strand.
ATGATCACTATTGTAGATATATAGTACTTAAAAGTATTTGTGAATTTAAAAGATAGCCCACATGAAACTGACAAGGACCTTGTTTTGCAATGAAAGAGAATATAATAATATTCAATAAAAATTATATAAAAAATATTATAAACAATTATAAAAAATATTTACAGATTTAAACATACACTTCTTGAACTTTACAAAGCTATTTTCTGTGTATGAGCAGTAATTTCAAAACCACTTGCATGAAAAGCTGCCCCAATAAACGAAGACATAAAATTGGGATCACATGTTTAAACAATAGTCAGGTCATAATGAGGTCTGATCCATCATTTTTAATGTCCCAGATTAGTACTTTTAACACAATACTTTTAAATACATTTTAGCAATTGTCAGACAATATGATCCATATGGCAACCATCCTGTGAGACTCCTGAGGTGTCATGATTGCTATAATGTAGTATAAACAGGGTTCAGACAAAAAATTGCAGGGTTAGAGTTTGTACAGTGTAGTATTAATCGTGCATTTAAAGTTCAAACAAAATCTAGTTCTTTAAAGGGTAACTTATTATGCAAGAGATAAATGACGCTTCTCAGTTACTTAAAAAGAAGCAACATTCTCAAGCATTATCATGAACAACTTCAGCTCGTTGTAATTAAGAAAAGCAAACATCATTCCATATATTTAAATTCAATCTGTTTGGGCTTTCAGAGTTAATAAAAGAGGAAAAAGTCCTGATATTGTCTGTGAGAAGCTGGTCCTTTCCTGTTAAAGGATATATGCTAAACTTTTTTTATATTTACAAGACAAAGCAAGGTTTGATAGTGCAGCTATTGGAACCCTTGCTTGGGTCAATAGGCATATTATGTTGCAAATATGAGTAATAGCAAAGCACCATTTTTTTTTTAGTGAAGTGAAAGTGACCTATTTGTCAGATATGGTAACCCATACCCAAAATGTGACCTCTGCATTAAACCCATCACTGGTGAGGAGTGAACACACACTGCAAGTCGTGAACACACACCCGGAGCAGTGGGCAGCACATTACTGCACCGGAGGAGCAATTGGGGGTTAGATGCCTTGCTCAAGGGCACTTCAGTTGCAACCCCCTAGTGCTGGAATCGAACCAGCAACCTTCTGATTACAAGTCCAACTCACTAACCAGTAGGCCACAACTGCCCCCCTGATTGCTCCCATTTCGCATAGTCTCTGGCACAAATTACTGTACTGTTTTCACAATGGGACATTTACCCAATGGAGACACTTTTCAAATGCAAAATCATGCCACTTCCACATCATGCAAATTGCAGCATTGTTTGAACATGACTATTCATCCATCCTTTGTGTTTACAGAGTTGTTGTGAGTCATTGTTTTCTCCACACACTTAACCATCTCTCACTGAACCACACTGCATACAGTTAATCCAGAAATATTCACTCTATAGCATTTTGTTTCTGTCAGTCAGGCCATGACATAAACACATTCAAGATTCACTATAAACTATTAATTTTATACATTACTATGCAGAGTTAAATGTTTGTCGTATTGCTTGCTTTTATTTAAAAAAATACAAAAGAACATGCTTTTAACAGCAAGTTTTAGGATATTCACAAAAGTAAGATAACTAACCAGATTAGTTAGAGGAATCTGTGTGAAACTCTCTGAATAAATTTAGCCTACATGTTTATCATGCTACAGCATGTTACATCATACTACAGAGATGTAAATAAATAACCTTATTTTAATACCTTAAAGCTGCTCCATTGCTTTTTGAGATTCATCATCACAGTAAGATTAAATGGTTATGCAAACAAACAAAGTAACACATTTTCTGTTTAGAATCAATAAGAATAAATTGAAATATTACTGAGAAATAATAAACTAGTCCCAAAGGCAAAACAGCTTAGCATTCTAGACCTTAAAATAACACATAGTAGACATTTTAGACATAGTCTAAAATAAGACATAGTAACCAACCCTGAAATATAATTACAATTACAATCTTACAGTAAGAAGCAAATAATAACCGGGTTGAGGTTTGGAAAAGACCATAAGGATTGGACCATAGAGGACTGGAGTAAGGTCATCTTCTCCAACGAGTCCAGTTTTAGCTTTGCCCAACACCTAACCATCTAATGGTTAGACCTGGAGAGGCCTACAAGCCACAGTGTCTCAAACCCACTGTAAATTCTTGTGGAGGATCTGTTCAACAAGGCTGGAATCAGGCAAATTCATATTTGTAAAGGGTGCATGAATCAAGCCACATACAAGGTTGTCCTGGAAGAAAACTTGCATCCTTCTGCTCTGACAATGTTCCCCAACTCTGAGGACTGTTTTTTTCCAGCAGGACAATGCTTAATGCCACACATCAAACAAAGCCGAGCTGTTCGAATTTTTGCACCAGGAGTGGCATAAAGTCACCCAACTTGTGAAAGACTGGTGGAGAGCATGCCAAGACACATAAAAGTTGTGATTAAACCAATGATATTTTACCAAATATTGATTTTTGAACTCTTACTAAGTTAAAACTGTAGTATTGTGTTGTTTAAAAATGAGTATGAATTTGTTTTCTTGATCTGAAAACACTACATATTTTTTGTTGTTTTGACCAGAGTTCAGTTTCTGAAAATAAATGCTCTAAATGACAATACGTTTACTTGGAATTTGGGAGAAATGTTGTCAGTAGTTTATAGAAATTTTATTTAAAAAACATACGTATAGAGTAAAATCAGAGAAACTGGTAATTTTGCAGTGGTCTCTAAATTCTTCCCAGAAATTAAAAAGCCTTTTCCAGGCCTTGAAAAGTTTAGAAACTGCCTACTTTTACAAACTCTTAGAAGAAAATAAACACCCTAGATATTTATTTCAATTTTTGTTTAATTTCAATTTTATTTAAATAGCGCTATAGTACAATAGTGCAATAGTACCATGAACTACACAACATGCAAAAGTAGCTTACATACATACATAAAATATATACAATAAAATATTAGACGTTTACAATTTACAAAGCCCTAGGCTAAGTTAGACGTCAGCAGTCTCCCAGCAAGCAAGCCAACAGGGCAACAGTGGCAAGGAACCAAAACTCCAATGGTGTATAGATGGAGAAAAAAAAACCTTGGGAGAAGCCAGACTCGACCAGGAGGGCCAGTTCTCCTCTGGCATGTTAAAGCATCAATTTGTAACTGTTTTAGATACGAACAAAGTTGATTTTGATGATTTATAGTTAATTATTGATGGAAAACTGATGGTTCCAATTATATTTCATAATATGTCAGGCATCAAGAAATTGTGCCAACAAAAAGCGGTGAGGCATAATGTTACTAATTGCAGCCATAACATCACACTGCTGTGACTAAGCAGGAAACAAAATAAATCTAAAAGTTGTCATGTAAATAACGGTAGGTTTACTAAAGAAGTCTGTGAAATCCTGATGATCTGTCTCAGGGTCATTTCATCCAGTCCCCTACCATCTGGTCTCAGAGTTTGGATCCAGCTGAGTACAGGACCTTGGGGAATGAAAGACAGACAGATTTAGTGTGGAGCAAGTACATCTGTTCTTGTGGAAAGTGTTCCCGGTTCCGGTTTACCTAATTAATGCAGCCTAATAATCCCTTAGGGGATTTGAGCAATAACTCCATATGACTATGTGTAGGCAATATTAAAAAGATGGGTCTTTAGTCTAGATTTAAAATGACAAAGCGTATCTGCCTCCCAGACAACACTGGGAAGACTATTCCAACGTTTGGGTGCCAAATACAAGAAAGAAGGATCTACCACAAGCACTTGTTTTTGAAATTCTGGGTACTAATAGTTGGCCAGGATTTTTAGATCTATAGAAGGACTATAATAGGAGAGGAGCTTGCTTAAGTATTGAGGAGCTAAACCATTCCGGGCCTTGTAGGTAATAAGCAGGATTTAAAAATTTATATGATGCTTGATAGGCAGCCAGTGTAGCGTTGACAAAACTGGGCTTATATGGTCATACTTGTTTGTTCTCGTGGGAACTCTGGCTGCTGCATTCTGAACCATCTGGAGTTTTTAAATTAATCTTGCAGGGCAGACACCAAGTAGGGCGTTGCAATAATCAAGTCTTGATGTCATGAATGGATGAATTAATTTTTCTGTGTCTGACTTTGAGAACATGTGTCGTAGTTTTGATATATTTTTAAGCAGTTTTACAAATATTGGAAATATGGCTTTCAAAGGACAAATTGTTATCAAAAATGACACCCAGATTTTTGGCTAATGAAGCAGGCTTTATAGAGCATCCATCCAGAGTAAGGCAGTGTTCTATGTTGCTCCGTGTGGAGGGTTTTTGTCCAATAAGTAAAACTTCTGTTTTATCTAAATTTAATAGTAGAAAGTTGCTAGTCATCCAAGTTTTGGTATCGCATATGCATTCTGTTAGGTTAGTGAATTTATGAGTCTCGTTGGGCCTAAAAGAAATGTATAGCTGAATATCATCAGCATAACAATGGAAACTACCTCCATGTCTCTTAATAATTGCTCCCAGAGGTAGCATGTATTAGGTGAAAAGTAGGGTCCCAAGAACTGAGCCCTGCGGTACGCCATATTGAACTTGTGATCGGTACAAGACCTTTTTACTCATAGCAACAACCTGAAATTGGTCAGATAAATATGATTTAATCCATGCCAGTGCAGTTTCATTTATGCCAACGTAGTTTTCAAGTCTATTTAGTAGAATGCTGTGGTCAGTAGTGTCAAAGGCTGCGCTAAGGTCGAGTAATACTAGAAGAGAGATGCAGCCATGATCGGCTGATAAAAGCAGGTCATTAGTAACTGTGATGAGCGCAGTCTCTGGACTATGATATGGCCTGAATCCTGACTGAAAATTCCCATAGATAACATTTCTTTCCAGGAAAGAGCATATCTGTGAAGACACCACCTTTTCCAGTATTTTTGAGATAAAAGGTAAATTTGAGATGGGTCTGTAGTTTACTAGTTCCCTGGGATCAAGTTGTGTTTTTTTAATAAGGGGTCTGATAACAGCCAGTTTGTAAGGTTTTGGGGCATATCCCAACACCAATGATGTATTAATAATACTATGTAGAGGATCTATAATTTCAGGCAGCATTTTTTTTAGCAACCTGGTAGGTATAGTATCAAGCATACATGTTGTTGATTTAGATGCTATGATTATTTTTGACAGTTTATCCCTATCTATAGTAGAGAATGACTGGAGTTGCTCCTTGGGCAGGTTATGAAACATAATTTGAAACATTCTCCTTCCATGCTATCCGAAATACCTCCAGTTTTGTTTGCTTCCAGTTGCGTTCCATTTTCTGGGCTGTTCTTTTTAGAGCGTGAGTATGCTCGTTATACCACGCCATTTGACTGCTGTCCCTAATCTTTTTTATCCGTAGAGGAGCGATTATGTCTAAAGTGTTAGAAATTGGGAGTTAACATTTTCTGTTGTGCTGTCAGGGTTTTCAGAGTCATCCATTATGTTAGGGAATAAAGACGTGTAGGAATAAAGTGCAGGTAGGTTTTTGATAAAAGAATCTTTAGTGGTAGAATTTATTGTTCTGCTGTATTTATAGCAAGTAGATGACTTTGCAGCCATAGGTAAATGTATTTTACAGGACACCAGATAATGATCTGAAATGTCTTCGCACTGCTGCAGAATATTGATGTTATCAACATTAATACCATAAGACAGGATCAAATCTAAAGTATGATTACGGCGATGAGTTGGTCCTGACACATGTTGTGAGACACCAATAGTGTTCAAAATGTCTTTGAAATCCAAACCTAATACATCTTTTTCATTATTCACATGGATGTTAAAATCACCAACAATTAAGACTTGATCGGTGGCTAGTACTACTTCTAATAAAAAGTCAGCAAATTTCTTGATAAATTCTGTGTGGTACCCTGGTGGCCTGTAGACAGTAGAAATGACAAAGTCTGCTTATTTACCCTTATCTTGTTTCTTGTATTTTTGGATTCTCTTTGTTTCACGTTGCTGTCTGCATTTGTCATTGTCCACATCACCCACGGTTAGTGTTTGTTTGTCTTTTGTTTTTTCATTCATTAAATATTCTTGTTTATTTAGTTCCTGTGTCGTGCTCCTCGTTTTGTGTCTACAAACACTACCGTACCGTAACATTAATGTAATCATCCCATTTTAGCCATGTTTCTGTCAAGCGAAGCACATCTAGGATTTGTTCTGTGATCATATTAACAAAAAGAGCTTTTGTAAAGAGAGCTGAAATATTCAGCAAGCTCAGCTTTATTAATTGTTTGTCTCTATTATGTACCTTTTTTGTTTGTTTAACATAGATTAAATTGCCATACAATTGTTAACGGGTTTTTTGTATTTACCAGTCTGGGGGCCAGACACAGTCTCTATATTATCGTATTTAGGTGATTCTATGTGTTGCAAATTATGTGACATCTGTGGCATGTGATGGCTGGCAGACAGTTGGTTAAGCCAGTCTGTCTGCTTCCTGACCTGGGCCCTAGTTAGTCAAATATTAGTAGTATTAGTAAAACTATATGCCAAATTTCTAGATAAACGAGCATCACCAGCCCTAGAGGGATGGAGGCCATCTCTTTTCAACAGGTCAGGGCTACCCCAAAACATTTAATACTGTGGCTAAATGCTTCTGACAATTGTCAATATCATAGTAGTGATCATTTTATGAATTTCTTTAAAAACAAAGACAGGTTTAATTTCTTTTTCCAAATCAATTAAGCGGAAACCACGCCCTCTACGCAAAACCGCGACTCGCGTCTCTGGCTCGATTTCATTGGTCAACTATATTACAGCACTGATTGGCTACACAGCGTTACACCAAACACACCAATTTTAATACAATACCCAAAAGGGATACACAAGTGTATAAGAAGTGAAACAATGTACACACAATTTACAACTTAAATAAAACGGTGTACAAAATAAATAAAAATAGTGTTTAAAACTACATAGACTATAAAACACGCTCACAGAGTAGTTTAACACTCAAGTAAACTACGCATGTACTATACAGAATAAAAACCGGCAAACACAAAAAGATTTTAAAAATATTTAAATTTACTTAATTCTTTTGTATAGCAAACAATATGTGACCCTGGACCACAAAACCAGTCTTAAGTAGCATAGGTATATGTCAGGGGTGCACAGACGAAGAACCCAATTAATAGAATGCAAAACCGCCACAAGGGGGTGAAAATAAGGGACAAGGCAAATGGAAAATCAAACAAAATATAAATAAACGATCATAAACTTAACGGGGACTATAAAAACACGAGCTAACTAGTAACGAAACCAAAACATCACAATTTACAAAGGCGGACTTACGTTTAACATTCAACGAACAGCAACGAGATGTACGAACAACAGGAACAACAAGGAGCATACGATACTGATGGAGTCAAAACACCACAGATGAAGCATGACTGAAAACACGGAAGCAAAAGCACAGATAACAGACCAGCACGGGACAACAGACCAGCACGGAGACACAAGGGCATTAAATACTACAGAGAACAATGACAAACACGTGCCTGACATCAAACAAACGGGGAAACAAGGGGCAGGGTCATGGCGCAGGACAGGAGAGCACATGGCAGATGTAAGCAAAGTCAAAGCATGTGCCTCCACATAGAACGAACACCCAGAGCACGGGTCTAGACTCCAACTCTCGAAACCGAAACCAAGAACAGACAGGACGAGTCGGAATCTAGCCCCATGCTCTGACATAGAACACAGACTGTGTCAGGATCGTGGCAAAACGCGATTTCCAGACTTGACAAGAAGCCAGGACCCTGACAGTATATTTGTATCAATAGCCAAAAATACACTGTATGGGTCAAAATTATAAATTTTTCTTTTATGCCAAAAATGATTAGAATATTAAGTAAAGAACATGTTCCATAAAGATATTTTGTCAATTTAAACTAAGAACTTAATTTGAACAACTTTAAAGAAGATTTTCTCAAAAAATGTCCTATCCTAACAAACCATACATAAATGGTACGCTTATTTATTCAGCTTTCAGATGATGTATAAATCTCAATTTAAACTAATTGACCCTTATGACTGATTTTGTGGTCCAGGGTCACATATGAACTCCTTACCTGCAGTCCTAGCCCAGAATTCAAAAGACTTTAGATGTGTTTGACTTGAAGCGTAACCGGATTGACATTAAATCGAGCCAGAGACGTGAGTCATGGCTGCGTGGTGTGGTTTTCGCATAGGGGGTGTGGTTTGCGCTTATATGGTTTGGGAAAAGAAATGACGCCAAAGACACTGTCAGAGAAAAACAATTACAAACATGCAAATGGCTAAAACACAATCACATCAGATGGCACATCATAATTTAGCCAAGGAACAGCTCCAGTCATTCTCTAATACATATAAGGATGAACTGTCAAAAATAATTTATTGATCCAAAACAACAACATGTATGCTCAAGCCTATACATAATTATTGATCCTTTACACTACATTATTAATTTACCACTGGTGTTGGAATATGTCCCAAAAATTTACAAGCTTGCTATTATCTGACCTCTTATTAAAAACATAACTTTACCTTTTATTTCAAAAATACTTTAAAAGGTGATGACTTTACAGATATGTCCTTTAAACGGTATCTGCGAGAAATTCCAGTCAGGATTTAGATCATTTTATAGTACAGAAACTGCTCTCATCAAAGTGACAATTGATTTGCCTTTGTCAGCTGATCGTGGTTGCATCTCTCTAGTGCTACTTGACCTTAGCGCAGCCTTTGACACTTGACCACAGCATTCTTTTAAGTAAGCTTGAAAATTATGTTGGCATAAATGGAACTGCACTGGCATGGTTTAAATTATATTTGTCTGACTTATTCCAGTTTGTTGCTGTAAATGAAAAGGTGTCATTAATCACAAGTTCTGTATGAAGTATCGCAGGGCTCAGTGCTTGGGCCTATGGTTTTCATCCTGTATATGCTACCTCTGGGAACAATTATTAAAATACATATAAGTAGTTATTCAGTTATGCTGATGATACCCAGCTGTATATTTCTTTGAAGCCTTACGAGATGCATTAATTCACCAAAGTAACAAATTGTAAAGTCAATATCAAAACTTGCATGACTAGCAACTTTCTAACTTTCATACCAGAAGTTTTAATTATTGGATTAAAATCTTACACACAGAACAATCTAGAATACTGTCTTACTCTTAATGAACGCTCAATAAAGCCCACATCATCAGAATCTGGATGTCCTTTGTGATGAAAAACACATTTTCAATATTTGTAAAAAAAAAAATCTAAATTCATCTATGTTAATATAATGTCAATGCTATCTATGTTAAATACTGAAAAGTTAATTAATGCATTAATGGCATCATGCCTTAATTATTTTAATGCCATACTGAGTCGCTGCCTTGCAAGTTAAGTACAAACACTTCAGCTGGTTCAAAATGCTGCAGCCAAAGAATGAACAAGTATGACCGTATTAGTCAAAATCTGTCAACACTGCACTGGCTGCCTATCAAGCATCATATAAACTTCAAAACTCTGTTGATTACCTACAATGCCCTGAATGGTTTAGCTCCTCATTACCTAAGCAAGTTCGTTTCTCATTTCATAAGAAATGGGTCATGGGTCTTCCATCAAGGACAAATGACCTGAAACACACTTTAAAAAGCACTCAGAAATGGTTACAAAGCGCTGGAGAGTTCTGAAATGGCCAGCAATGAGTCCAGATCTGAATCCCATAGAACAACTGTGGATGCATCTCAAAACAGCAGTTGGGAAAAGGTATCCTTCAAATCTGAATGACCTGGAGCAGTCTGCAAAATAAGAGTGGTTCTACAATTCCAGTAGGGAGGTGTAAGAAACTCATTAATGGATACAGGAAGTGATTGATTTCAGTTATTTTTTCCAAAGGGGGTGCTACCAAATATTAAGTTAAGGGTGCCAATAATTTTGTCCATAGTGTTGTTTCAATGCAAACAAAAAAAATAAACGCGAGTACCAAAACATTTGCAACTGCAACAATTTTCTGAGAGAAGTGTTGCATTTTCTGACAGAATTTTTAGCCATGACTGTAAATATACATACATAACATTCTGCACGATAAAATATAAAGATTTCACTGTGATTTGATTCTGTAATGTTTTTTAGCTCCTACAACAAATTCATTTATGTGAACACTGCGCGGAGAGTATAGAATACTAGATTCAAAAATTAGCTAGCTAGTGAATACATGCATATTAACAGCGTAAACATTATGTGCTGCGTTAACATTACTTAACCATGCTGCGACCATACAATATAATTAAATGTTAATAAATTAAGTGTATCAGCAGATTATAAATCAAAGAAGAAATTTCTTAGAAATACATTTGGAGAGTGAGAGAGCAAGTGCTATTGCAGAAATGTGCCAGAAAAGCATTTAAACAATTTAATATGCTTTGCAACTACTTTGGCTGTTTTTCCTACTAGATATTAAACCGCTGGCAGTTCGCCAATGTACAATTATCTATCTACACAATATATGAAACAAACACATAAGTGTTAGTTGTGTTTCATGGTCATGATTTTCTAACCTGATAGTAATTAACTTGTACTCTGTATTACGTATAAGGAATTCTAATTAAACTGTTTTGATAGGCATAAACTGACAATTGTTTTTCTTGCTTTTCAGGTTGTTGGCTCCAAAATGATTCAGGAGTGTAAGCTATGCTCGGCTTCTTTTATTTTAAGGATGCAGTTATTTCAGCACTACAGATTGTTGCACAGCCACTTTTCCAGTGTTAGCCCCCTTCCATACCTCTATAATGATTGCATGTGTACATTTAAGACACTTAATGGTCTGAGAACACATTTGTCAAGATATCATACAAACCAATTTGGCAGTAGTGCAGATCAGTGTCAGCAGACTCTGTTATTTAAATGCCCTTTGTGCCCATTTCAGCATAGTTTTTCTGAATCTGCTCTCTTCTGCCATCTCAGAAGGCATTTAAAAAATCATTAAACAGTGGCCTGTCCATATAAAGGTTGTAACTATAGTACAAATGTGTACTCTTCATTCAATTCTCATAAAAGTAGAGCACACCAAACAAGTCTGTTATCACACTTTCGAAGTGACATTGTCAGTGAGGATGGTCAAGCTAATATTTCTGAATTCAGTAGTGGTTTTTGTGTAGAACATCCAGACACAGATGTGGTGGATGAGGGTCAGAGTGACACTGACAAACTAAAAAATAATCTCAGAATGCATATTGCAGAGAAATGGTCCCAATATGGCAGAATCTACACTCAATAAAGTTGTAAGTGCTGTAGGAACTCTAATGTTATATTTGCATCTACTTCTAAAGGAGCAGAGTTGTCTTCATTCAAGCCCCAAAAAATATTTTTGGAGCGCAACTAAAGAGTATCAGTTGAAGCAACCTGGCCATACCATCTTGTTCCCATCCTTTAAATGATTCAGTTGTTGTTTAAAAACACAGATGTTCTTAATATAATTACTGAACTTAATACAGAGCCTGGTCATATGCATCATGCATCAGGCTTATTTCCTTGAGAATGAGTTCTTGAAAATCTTGAAATTGCCAACCCACTTGGCACATCACGTAAAATTCACAAACTTTGTGCTGTATACTGGGTACTTGCCAGTATCTCACCTAAATACAGATACAAATTGCACAATATACAGCTAGCAATGCTAGCAAAAGTGAAACATCTGTTAAGTATGGAAACATTTTTAAAAGCTTTTTACAATGTTACATTGCTTCAAAGCAGATTTACATATAAAAAAGAATAATAATAATAAAACACAGAACAAATGTCAGACATGTTATTGGTATTATTGCAGATAATATGTGTGAGATGTATAAGACTAATTAGGAATACTAGGTTTATAGTATGTTTATGAATAAAAGGTTGACTGAACCGATAACCACAAAACTATTAAGCAAGATATGCGTTCTAGCTTACATAGAGATGGTGTCTGGATCCTGGCTTCGGTCCAGTTCTAAGATTGCGTTTTGCCAGGATCCTGACTGTCTTGTTACGTGTCAGGGCGTGGGCTTGGACTCCGACTCATTCCGCATGTTCTAGTTTCGATTTGAGTCGGAGTTTGAGTTCGCGCTCTGGGTGTGCGTTTCGTGTGGAAGCACATGGCTATTGAATATTCATCAGTCATGTGCTCTCCGGTCTTGCGTCATTACTCTGAGGCGCCCCCCAGCTCCGAGGTGCCCACCTTCTCCGAGGCGCCCACCAGCCCAGAGCAGTCCATCTGCCCGGCGGCACCCACCAGTCCAGAGCCCAGTTCGGCTGCGGCGGCATTCACCCTGCCACAGGTAGATCTCATCTTCATATGCCCGTTCGGGTCCCAGTGCCCAATCTGTCCTCCAGCAGCCTCTTCCGCCTCAACCTGTGGTCCGGTGGCATCCGTGGGTCAAGTCTGTCCTGTTCCTTTCCCTGGCGGCGGTGTCCGCCGTTCAAGTCTTTTCTGTTCCTGTCCCGGCGGCGAGTCCGCCTGTCTTTCCAAAAAGGCGCCCGCCTCAGCAGCGTCCCAGAAGGCGCCTTGGGTCCAGGACTCCCTCCGGTTGGCGTGCCGGGTTTCCGTCCGGTCGGCGTGCCGGGTTTCCCTCCGGTCGGCGTGCCGGTCTGTAAGCCAGGAGAGAGGGGTCCGCCTAAGTTTCCCAGTTCTTCGGGTGGCCAGCCTGGGGCTGGGCTGTCCACGACCCCAAAGACTCCCAACTTGGCTCGTTCCCCCAACTTGCCCTCATGTTCTACCCAGACTGTGTCCCCTATTTTGCCCTTATTTAATAATTCTGTTAGTTCTATTTCTGTTGCATTGCCCTTGTTTTTTAATTCAGTTAATGCCCTTATCATGTCTTTACCCTCTGTTCTGCCCGCCCTGTTGTCTATTGTCCCTGTTTTGTCTAAAGTTTCCCCTGTCTTGTCTAATGTAATGTCCATGGTGTTAAATGTCATGCCTGTTCTGTCCAATGTCCTGCCCGTCTTGTCTCATGTTTTGTTCCTGTCTAGTCTTTCTTTGTCTGCACGCCCTTGTGGTTTTTAGTTCTTGCCTGTCTGTCTTGTCTGTCGAACCC
>JAZGTJ010009822.1:0-18873 GCA_036877575.1 Botia almorhae
AAAGCAATAAAGCTCTTACACTTATAGTCTAACCAGATGAGACATGACAAGCTCCCGGCAGCAAGTAATTTGTGTCAGTGCTGAAAACAAAAATACTGTGTAGCACAGCACAATAATACACAGTTGTAAGAAACAGAATTTTACACTAATAGGGGAAAAGGCCCTATTACTCACTGCTGAATAAACAAAAGCACAATTAAAATGGAAGAAAACAGCTCATATGGTGTGAAGTCTGGTTAGGTCCTTCATTTCTGTTTTAGTCACATACAGTAACAGAACTGCATCAATACAAAAAGTGCTACTGATTTAAAGTGGCGGTCTATAACTTTTTTGGGTTAAAAACGGTTATTAAGCAAGTAGACAACAAATCAGTGTTTATCACGATCTCCTTAACTTATTCAGAATCTCAACTGTAAGTTTATAATAATGATTTATAATTGGGGCTATCGAAATGTCAGTTTTACCTTACTGGTACGTAAAAAAGAAGTACGTAAAAAAGTACGTAAAGTAACATTTTATTGAAACATTTTATGTTTCAAACAGAGATGGTGATAGAGAGGCAAAAGCTACGGATTGCAGCTTTATTGTAAACCAATAGTCAAATGAAAAAATGCAAACAAGCACATTTGAAATTTCCACAGGAATATTTAGATGCACTTAAAAGACAAAAAGCTTTTAACCAAAGCCTTATTATCAGAAACTGCAGGGCAGCCCTCCCTAAAGCAACCTGGTATAGGGCTGAAATGAGGTATCTCTGCATCAAGGCTCACACTAGTAACCAGCCCTCCTTTTTAATTATGAGGCTAAAATCATCCTACACATCCCATAAACCTAATAAGTATCACAAAACAGACTCGTACTGTAAGCCAAACTGATGCGTTCTAACAGTTGGCGACATCACGCCCTTGAAATGTTTCCAGCACACACGCTTCCTGAGCCGACAGTTGGAACAACATATTATGACACCGCATAAATAGGTTTCTTTCGGTTACAATTTTCACACTGTACAGTTCCACACTTACGATCTCCAACACAAAGTGTGATAAATAAACAAACCCGTCTAACTGCAAGGAGACCAAACATAAATTGCTGCAGGGGCTGGGCTGGCTGATATAGCTACAAAACATTATATCTGAGTATTATTTCTATTCAATTACCGTTTAAATAGTATTAAAATAGGGCTTTGAGGTTTGATTTAAAAGAAAACATTAGCGTGGATTTGGTGAATGAGAGAACGCAATTGTTGGAACCCGCAATGACCCACATTAGCTGGTTCCCTCATGCTTCAGCAGGGTCTCTAAGTCTTCTGTGAATCTCTGGTGTGGGACTCAGCATTCCACATAGGCAGGAAAAAATAAATAGACTCAAGCAGGCCTACTGTATTCAGTTGCCAATTAATATGTGTGTGTGTGTGTGTGTGTGTAAGGCAGAGAGAGAGAGAGAGAATGAGATTTTGCAAGATGGCAAACACACTTATTCTGTGACATTACCCTGTGAGCTCTCTCTCACCTCGAAACACCTCAGTCAATGGACTGCATGACATGAAAGCAGCATAAAAAACAGACTGTTACATTTAGAGTTAATATGACTGCGCAAAATGCACATTTATGATAAAAGGAGACAGTATGGAGTTATAAAGTGTTCTTAGCACATTGCTAGGTGGTTGCTAGGGTTTTCTGGGTGGTTGTTTACCAGTCCTTTTCAAAAGAACCCACCCTCAGGTCTCAACAATATTCTGGCCAATAGCTACAGCTTAGAAACCTCCTTTCCTATTTTTCAAGCATTTTTTGGACAATTTTATCATCTACCAAATCAGACTGTTTAGAAAAGTAACAACACATTTCCCCTCAACTACCCACATGCTTTGCACTGGAATTTACTACTTACTGGGTCTTCCTAAGGCAAGTCTCTCCTTTTGAAAACTGATTGGTCTCAGCACTCAGTGTTTGTGTTCCCAGCCGTAGAACAAACTCTTCCTGATTCCACAACACAGGAACACCGGCTACATTCCACAACCAACACTATCGGAATCAAAGAAATAAGCGCATCCCAGCCACACATTTAGGTGTAACAAATTATACCTCAGGTATTGCTTGGACTTGGTTGGATAGGGCAGTGAAGTAGAGTTGGGAAATGACTGGGAAGGAAGGAAACAGGATCTGGGAAAGGACCTCGAGCTGGGACTCAGAACACAAGTAACTAAACTAACAGGGAATGTTCTTAAAATAATCAGTATCAAAAATGTTCTTGCAGTAACATTAGTCTAATGTTTAGTAGTAGTTGGTGGAACATTTGATAAATTTAGTTATATTATTAAACGTATATTATTAAACAATGTTTAAATAACAATCGTATAACCAAGCAATATTGTTAACACAACATCTAAAAAAACTAGACGTTTTAAACCTTCCTAGAACTTTTAGCATTTTTAACTTTTTTAATGTTTTTGTTAGTAACAAAAACATTAAAAAACATTTTACAGCGTTTTTAAAGCCTGAAACTGCTGGAAATGTGAGTACGGTATACCTGAGTGCTGTCCACAAGGCTAAACAACAGAAACACTAAAATAAAGACACATCCAATGTAAATTATGCATTGAGCTCTCACTGTGTTGTGGTGCTGATGCTGCTGTCGAGATAATTGTGCATTGGGGACAAGGACCAGTTATTCTGGATGATGAAACAACATAACTACTGTCATCTAAACCGCACATAGCGTGATTCATTCCATTCTGAGGAAAAAACGCCAAAATTATTCATGTAAACCAACCCTGAAACCAAATAATTAATGCAGAAGGATTCTAGAGTGACCGTGTGTTCTCTGAACAATCCCACAGTATCACTGAACAGCTTATGGTACGCAAGAAAAACATCATTAACCACAACACGCACAGAGAATATGTGCGAATACTACAACAACAAAAAAATACATCAGCACATTATTAGAAACGAATTGATTTTTATGGCGACATCTGTGAAAAAAAACATTCTCATGGATCCTGTTTTATACATTTAAACGCATTAGGATGGTCACTAATTCACGAGTATTAGTCATGTTTTACATTTAGACCATGACATGCACGCACACACACACACACACACACACACTCCAGCTAAACATGGCTGCTATGCTTTTGATTATTAACATCGTTCTGCACTAACAGGAAATTAGCTAGTAAGACACGTTCAACAAACAGAATTTACTCTTAAAAACAAATGTGGTTAACAAAACAATGCCAAACAATAATGCATTCGTTTTACTTTGGTTTAAAAATAGCTAACAAGTGTTAAACTGTTGCCATTATCACTATAAACATCACAGATTTTGGTATTCTGTGCAGCAATGGAAATTTAGGGAATTTTAACCCAGTCGTCTCGCATAAGATTCTGTATTGTGTACATGGCTGCAGTTTATTTAAATATTTGTCCAAATAAACAAACGCTCATTACCTGCACAAGTGTTAAACAGCCGCCTTACGGCACTTAGCAGCGGTCAAAATGTTTTTGAAAAATGTTTTAAAAGCCTTATGGGCCATTTCCTCATGCTGAGATTTCAGAGTTAAAACTACCACATGACATAGGTATTTTTGGCACTGGTATTTTTTAGAATCTAGCACCTGTACATGCTGAAATGACATCACATCCCCTGCAAAACAAGTACTTTCCAAACAGGGTCATTGACAAACACGTCAAACGTGTCTGCGTTACAACTGAGACTTGGACTATGGAGTCGTGGGTCGCAGCTCTAATGAAGCAGAAATAGCTTCACTTTAACTTGCGGCCGGGAGTGAGGGCTGCTGGGGTGGGTTGGGCGCATGCCGTGGCATGTCACTTTCCACAGCTGTTCCACAAGGAGTTTTACTCAGCGGGACGACGGACAGCCACGGCTGTTGACAGTCTCTCTCTCCACACTGACAAATTGCAGGCGAGCCCTGTAATTATATATTTCTATTTCGCCCTCAATCTCGACTCCAACCGTTGAGCCCTAAATATGCATGCGCTTGCTTATCTTCCACGTGCTTTGGTGCTTTTGACAACGTCATGGTGCAAGCGAGAAACAACTGCACTGGGACACCCTCGCCAGAAGCAAACAACTCATGGCGTGTAATATCTGCAGGCTTATCACTCTCCAGTCGCAGGGAGACGTTTGTTCCATCAATTAAGCAAAAAGCCACAGCAGAGTGAATTGTGGCGTGTCTTGTGGTAAACACACATGCTGCAGTTTTAGTGCTGGGAAAGATAAACAGTGTGGGGGGGATCCTATGAGAGTTCTGCAGTACACCATGTGATCAGCGCCAAGGCAACATGTGCACACCAATGCAACAACAATGCAACTGCGGTCTACCATGCAAATCAAACTGCAACCGTTGCCAGAATGTGTGATTTGGGTCCCACCAAATACAAAAAAGGTTTCAAGCGTTAATGAAGTTTATTGAGATATTCTTCTCTTCCTCCCATCATTCCTTCTTGAGTGAATTCAACACAAGCCAAAACACAGCAACAGGCCAGTAAAGCTTCTTTCATCCCATCTGGGTCTAAATCTCTCCAGCTATTGGAAAACTGTAACCTGCTGGCCACAGTGTTTTAAAAACCTTTAGCACGTTTACTTCATTTTGTACTGTTGTTTTCAATTTTAAGTTTTGTTTTTGTACATTTTAAAGACACGTCATTTTTTTTTCATTTTCATTTGTATTTCTTGAAAATTACAGTATTACAACATTGATCCATAAATCACACATACTCTACCCTTTGACAGATATTATACACTCAAAATGATACAATCAAAGCGTGAAGGGATAATTGGTTCAGAAATGTGGAATAGATGTTTTACATCATTTACTCCCTCATGTCATTCCAAATCTGTATTACTTTTCTCCTCTCTGGAACACAAAAGACGACATTTTGAGAAATGTCTCAGTGGTTTTGTGTCCATACAGTGAGAGTCGATGGGTGCCACTGTTGTTTAGTCACCAATGTACCTCAAAATATCATCTTTTGTATTCCTCAAATTGTTTTTGGTTTTGGGTGAACCCTTTCAGTTCATTTGCATTTTGTCAAATTCAACATCAAAGCTTATGACAATACATGCTGACAGTGACATTTGCTACAAACTGTCCTCGCAGAGACATCCAGCAGTAAATTGTAACTGCTATCTCTTCAGTATCACCCGGGGCATTTATGAATCAGCAGTACGGACTGGATCTGCTCACACAACAAGAAAAACCACAGAACGACTAAACATGCCAAAATGTGCAAAGATCAAACCGTCAGATCTTCCAAACCCAACATCACTCTGTGACTGCTGGTACCTGAGAGCAGTGCATTTATTCCTTCACTCCAGCAGATGCATTACCATTTCAAAACGCATGTAGACATCCACACTGCACTGGTGCACTTGACAACCAGAGGAAATTTTAACTTTCTTGTCTTACAAACTCAGTCATTTTTATTTGCCATCCCACCGGTTAGTATTCGGCAGCCTCTGTGCCTATAAACGCATAAATGTGGCAGACAACAGTAGTAAGACAGCACTGGTTCTTATGGGATTTAGCACTAAGTGTTCCTGTATCTCCTCTGATAGAGCATTGCATTAGCAGCACAAAGGTTGTAGGTTTGAATCCCAGGTAACACACATGCTGACAGAACATATAGCTTAAATGCATTGTAATTCGCTTGGGATAAAATGCATAAATGTAAATAGGACTCTTAGTTTTTTTAAACAAAAGAACAGCTTACAGTATAATTGTTATCAGAAATTGCGAGAAGGTGGGTGGGGTTGTTTTTATGCTAGTAAGTGGTAAATAAAAATAAAATATTATAAACAAAAGTTACTTTTAGAGTAACTTTAAAATATTTTGTGCTTATAAATAGATCAGAATTTACATGAACGATGCAGACAAACTTGTTTTTGTTGAGCGATTCTGCCATTTAAAACAGGTTCTGAAATCTAAATTGGTCCAAGCAAAGCATTTCTCAGCTGGGCTCCACCTGTTAGTGTGAGGTGTGACTGAAACAGAAAACGCTTCTGAGTCTGGTACACTGAACCAAAATGAAAAACTTGAGCTTTATTTAATTTAAACATTTAAATATTTCTGTCCACCCTGATGCTGCAATCCTGATGCTAACATATCTATTTAATGAAATAGACGTTAATGGTACCAGCACCGACCATTAATGGTACCTGTGTGTTGACGCTGCGGTAAAAATGTGACTATGAAGGATATTCTGAGAATATTGCTCATAAAAAAATTACCATATTGCTTCAGAAAACTTGGTAAGTAACACTTTAATGTGAGTGGCCGGGCTATTCTTAAAAAAAACACTGTTTGCAGTGATAAAAAAGTCAGGTAAACTTTATTTTTGATAGTCCACTTTAGACATTCTACCAATCATTTGTAAATTTGCAACTACCTTTAATCAGAATATAAACATAGGTTAGAATTAGGGTTAAGGCTAGTAAAATAAGTTGCCATGTACCATGTACTAAGTTACTTATAGTCAGTATAATGTCTGTTGGTGGACCATTAAAAAATTTTGTTAGCAGATACCAAACTGTCTACTGATACTCTAATAACTGGTAGCTGACAAGTCGCTACATAGTTCCTTATAGCTAGTGGAATGTCTACAGTGAACTATGAAAACAAAGTGTTACCGAAAGACATGCAGATTTAGAGCAAACAAATTTTTTAATTTTTGGGTGAACCTGAAATGAAGGGATACTTCTGCAATTCTTTATCCTTGTCTACTCACACAACACAAGGGAGCTGTTTAGAGCGCTCACACTGATTTATTTGGTCCACGAAAGGTAAACAACAACAGAGACAAATTGGCATAATGTATCTATTTTGCACACAGCTGAGGTAACAAGCATCCGTCTACCAATCACACAGACACAAACACAGACTCTTGGAAGAAGCAGAGTCCCAGTCGATAGGGGACGAGGACACTTTTTACACCCGCTGAGATAAACACCCGGCTGGCCTTCTTCTGTGCTTGAAGAGGGAGCACTGGAGCATCTGACAGTGGCATTGTGTGGGAGAAAGAGAGAATACCCGGCTTTAATTACATTTGAGGCCTGCACAGGAAATGCTGAGGACGGTTGTCTGGACAACACAATATGCGGGGCGTGAGGGTGAACCTGGTGTAGCCCTGCCAACTAATCACACCAAAGCTGCGACAACAAGTGTGTCCGGCAGCCAGGAATCTTGCTGGTTGCTAAATGAATACATTTAGCAAACAAGGTCTAAAGTTCAAAAAACAATGTGTTTTCTGTTTTTTGTTTAAAACCATTCAAATGTGTTTATTTCAGGTCTGTGCATAAAAAAACATGCTCACCAAGCTAGCGTTTACTGTCTGCGCTTATCTTGTGCTAATTAGTTGGGTTTACTAGGTCAACTAGTTTAACTAGATTTTATTGTTTATATATGTTTTTAGTTTTGTTATTTATAATAAAATGTGTTCCTGTTCAACTGGCTCAGCATTGCATTAGCAGAAATACTATATTTAGTGCACGTGGCTGTGCTTTAGCTGACAGAAAGTCATAAAACTCTTTTTGGAAAAGTTAAAAGCACAGGTCCTTCAGACAGTTCAAAGGAATACTCAAAGGGTCATAGGTCAAAAGGTCATTAAAATCTATTTGACCTTTCTCCTTTTGTAGAACACAAGTTAGGCTGAAGTAAGGCTGAATTTTAGGCAGTGACAACTTCAGTTGCAATTCGCTTTCACTGCATGAAAACAAATAACATCAACATTCTTCAAATGTTCCACAAATGTTTATGTTCCACAGGAGAAATAAAATGCTGCAGGTTAAAAAAACATAATTGTCTTTATGATACCAGAATTTTCATTTTGGGGTGAAAAATAAGTAGTCAAAATGACTACCACTACTGTCTGGTACCAGCCAGCCTGCAGTTAACCTGCAGTCGCCATAACTAACTATACTAACGATACTCTTCGTTGTGACTGCTCTGTGATGTCATAGCACACTTAAGGGCAGGGAGGGGTCAAACGGTATTGTCGCTCATTAGCTTGTGGTAAAATTATGATTAATTCAGCACCTGTCAAAGAGCAAATGAGGTACCGTTACTGAGAGATGATGCATTATTTACTAAGGCCACTAATGAAATGGCCACTAGTGTTCGGTAAGAGATCCAAGCGAACTTTCATTCGAAACCTGATCTTTTAAATTAAACGACCAATTCTGTTTTTAATGTATATCAGCCAGGGCTTTGAATGGTGGAAAATATGTCAAAGGGAAAATGAAGATATTCTCCCCATAAGAAAATAGCAGGAAGGAGATTATGTGCTTACTGCAACCTGTGGCATCTTAAAAACAGAGATGGGCCTTATTTTGAGTCTTATAAGACATCTGTGTGCCGGAGGACCCACAATCCAGACAATAAACACAAGGCTACAAATTTAAATTTATATACCTCATTCTGTGTGTGTCCACACAGTAACAAACCCAGCAGCAGTGCCGGGATAAGCCAGGCGGCACGGCCCCCTTTCACACGTTTATTTATTTCATACAGGTCTCTTTATTAAGTGAATAGTTGTGTACAGGTTTGTTTATAATTGTGGGGGCCTTTATTATATACTATATTATTTTTAATAATATATTTTTGTAGTGGTCCTTGCTTTTTTAAAATGCTTAAACCATGTTTGCTGCTAAATACTAAATAATTTTAGTATGAAAACCACTGAATCCACAGTATGAGTTACTAATATGACTTCCTCAAAGGTATATGACTTTTAAGCTTCTAAGGTGTGTGTGTGTGTGTGTGTGTGTGTGTGTACTATCGGATAAACAAAACAGAAATATTTATCTACTTTTCAAAAAGGAACCAAAAGAAGGGAAATCTGAGGAAATTCCAGTGAGGAAAAGAGACAGGAGCATTAAACGGCTCACAAGCCTCAAGTTGAATCCGCAGAAACACAGCTTTATAATGTCTTTCCCCTGTGAGCCTTATGTATTTTATACTTATATATTATGCTTCTGAACAAAACAAAATCAGAACATTTGTTAGGTAACCTTATTCTTAGTTCAGAGCTGCACCTTCACGAGTTTCTTTCTTGTTATTGGCTATTAAAAAGCATTATGATGAATAGCACAACTCAGGACAGCCTGAAGTGTTACAAGGTGTGAGTAATACCTGATAACGCTGAAGCTAAATAATAAATGCTGATATTCCAGCTTACAGGTGCTCTCAGTTTCTCTGCAGGTCTCTGGAAAATGATGCAAGTAAACTGCAGTATTAACAGCCTAATGAATCACAATTCGTCTACTTGAGATCAAGTACAGACCGTTTAACTGAACATTTGCATGTTAAAATGGCAATAGGCACAGGCTCCTTGCCAGCAGCCAAAGGACCTGGAACTGGGGTCTGAAATTAATGTTTGCTGCACCTGTCAAAGGCAGGTAAATTGAAAAACAGCACAGCATCTTACATTAGCCAGAGTCTCATGACAAGCTGCATGCAACATCAACATCAAGACCGATCGAGATTTTAAAGGCTAAATTTTTTTTCTTTTTTCTTTTTTTGAACAAGAAAACTTGAAAAATAAATGCAGCACCTAAACCGCAATTAAACCGCAATTTTTAAAACAAGCAGTTTCAATGCACGCATTTAACAGTTTATTATGTCATTTATGACATCGCTGTTGCATGCAAAACAGCTTTTTGTGGCTTATTGATTTATTAAACCATTTACCAATAACAATTAACACACGCTTTGATATATTATGAAAAACATACACTACTGTCTAACTCGCCAAAAAGTCAAAGCTAAGCTTGTCCCTCCCTATTATGTTTTCGTAAAATGCTTAATGTACAAAGCTAATATTTCAAAGCAACTATCAGCTGCAGCTCGCGGATGTGATGCCACAAAACAATCAGACTGCAGGAGCTCAATCTAACACCATTCAAAATAATCAAGACCTGAATGTGGAACACAAGCTAGCACACAGGTAGCTTTCGCAAGAGGCTTGATTACTCAAATAGACTTTTGATGTGCGTTTAGAAATGAAGATTAGACTTGGCCCCGGGCTCTCGTCTGCTCAGCCTGAACAGAAGGCGCTTTTTCTTAAAACTATGAACTTGTTTTACCTGCTCTGTGAGTATTTATTGTGCTTAGGGAACAAGAAAATTTCAAAGATTTGGCTGTCATTACGTAATCCATCTTTGAATTTAGGAAATGTTAGCATTCACATTTGACACAAGAATGTCTGTGTTTTACGGCCAAGCACCATTGCAGTCAGTATATCAACTGGACTAACACTGAACTAGTCTCCGGAGGAACGCAGATGAGACTAGAGCAGGTCTAATGAGACAGAAAATTTAATGGCTGAGTTTAAAGGATGTTTAATTTAGATATATATTTAGAATGTTGCTTAAATTTACATGGTCAGAAAAATCAGCCTGCCTATTCAAAATCTCACCCAGCCCTAGAGGAGACACTAATTCACTGGTCACTGGTTCTCCAAATCACATATTTAACCTCAGCCTTTATGTTTGTTCTACAGACACAGTAATACTTTCCATAACATACATTATCATACACTGACCTTTAGTCAACAGTTCAAGTCAAGTCAACAAAGTAAATTTACCCCATTTACTTTTCTAATGTGTGTTCCGTGCACTATTGTTAATGCGACTCATCCGTTGAGGTTTTTGCTTTAAAAAACCTTTTTCAAAATCTTAAGGTCGAAGTGTTACAACTTGCTCTTCTGCTAAAATGATCTTTTTTCTATGATGTATGCAAGGTTGCACAGCAATTAAGCTAGTAGCCTAATAAGTTGTAACTCTGCCCCTTTTCGCTGTCCAATTAATTTGCTGATGGATAAAATAAAGTACGCCCCACATTTTGTTCCTGCTTGACATCCAATTTCACTCAAAAATAAGTCTCAATACAGAAGTTAAATAGGTTGCAATTGTGGTTTGTGCTAAGAAAATGTAATAATGTCATACGGCAGACTTTTAAACACTTATCAAAACTTTAACAATCCTCAAATCTCAAGAGGAAATTTGTCACTTTGACACATCTGTCAAAATGTCAAATTTAGCCATTTTTTAGCTATTTTTTCCCATAGCCTTTTAAGTC
Source organism: Botia almorhae (assembly GCA_036877575.1). NCBI lineage: Eukaryota > Metazoa > Chordata > Actinopteri > Cypriniformes > Botiidae > Botia > Botia almorhae. The sequence continues at coordinate 11,099 of JAZGTJ010009822.1, forward strand.
ACGCTGTTTTCAGTGCTTACTCAGAGATATATCTTTCAAAACAGTTCAGACCATTATTTACGGAAATCCTAATACTTTTATATTATATTGTACCCACACAGAATTGGGAAGTGACAAAGCAGGGCAATGGGGTAAACTTAAAATGTAAAGTGAAGTTAAAGTACATAATTTAGGCTGAGGCTTTTGACCCCCTCTGGTGAGACGAATGCAGTGTGAATGGGCAATTACAACACGACTTCTCTGAAGTTCACTGACAGACGCTGTCATAACCGTCACATCAAAGCAGAAAGACAAATCCAGCACTGGATCTGCAAAAAGAGGCCACCAGTCCTGTACTGTTGAGTGGAAAAAACTCACTTCCATAAAAAGCCTGCTGATAAAGAGCACAGGCAAAAATAAACAACTGCGCTGGCCTGTGTAATTAATGCAATTCTTATATAACCATTAACTACTATTCAGAAACCCATCTTCTAACTTTCCAATATAAAGCGGTTACTGAATATATCAGTCCTTCATTATCAGCATAAGCCTGCTTTATCTTTTTAGAAGACAGACCAGATTTGCAAGGATGAGGCCTGTGCTTAGATCGCTGTTTCCACAGTGTAACAACACTTCTTACTAGATATGATCTAAATTAATTACCAACCTGCACAGAGAGAAATGGTTTACAGTTTGCCTTGTTTGTTCAATGACACTAATGGTTTGACTTTTTCCTATTACGTTTGACCGTGGCTGTCATTTAGGTCATCATATCTTCTTGCATGTGAATTAACTCATAGCCTAAATTTCTCTTAAAGGCAGAGTAGGTGATCTTAGTTGATTTTATTCTGGCTGAAAGTCTTGTCACATCCTGATAGCAATTACTACGTAATGTGGTAAGAATATATTTATACATTATATATCTTCTGTGGAAAGCGCAGGTCCATGAAATGTTTGTCCAATCATTGCATTCGGTCCGAATGCAATAATAGGATATCCTTTTTGCCTGTAAAACTACGTATTTGTATACCTCCACACACTGTTATCTGAACAGAGGGAGGGGCTTTGTCCAAAATTCCCTACCTTTAATATGAACGTTACTGTTATGTGCTTTTCTAAGATAACCCACACCTTTTTTTGCTATGTAGCCCACACCTAATAAAATCAGTGTATGTACCTAAACCATTACCAAACTTGAAAACCAGAATTCACTGATTGTGATATAGTTGATATATATGGACCAATAACATTGCATACACTCTGCACAATGCATGCAAGTCAAAAATCTGCTGTCTTTGCCTTTTAATAATGCACTGTACTCCATCTTCCGCCATGCATGCATTATTGACCACTGCTAATGAGTAATGCATGACAAAGTTAGAAGCATTTACCTTATCCAAAAGCAAACCCTTATAAACAGGCACAGCATCTGTTCCGAACAGAGCACTTTCGTTACGCCCATCGCGGCGTCAAGGAGTCCGATTCATATGAACGAATCGGTTCGTTCGTACAGATCGTTCTAATAAAATAAATTCGTCTCATGTGAGTTATCGATCAGAAAGTGTGTAAAGGTGTCCGTGCAAGTTGGTTTTTTTGTCGTCATATAATTACTTAGTTGCTTTCTGCAGTTGTTTACCTAGTTTTATAGATACAATTACACCATATTTTCTCTCTTGAAACGTTCTTAATTAACAAACGCTTTAAGAATCGGTTCAATCGAACTATTCAAAAGAACCGTTTCAGAATAACAAGTCCCCAATAGTGGCGATGGATTGCAAGGCACAAAGATTGCACATCGCTTCTATATATCCTAACAATGCTCGGTCTTTATTGACGTACAGCCACGTACGCATCAAAGGCAAACGAATTCTTGCTGTGATCACACATCAATGCATCAAGCAAAAATCTCCACCTGCAGTTCTCTCCATCTTGCCCAGTCATTGTTGTTATTGGAGGAAACTTAAAATACTGTAACCAGATTTCCGCAAATATAAACGATAAGACAGCGATGCGGTGCGCTGCAGCGTTGTGCAACTCAATAAGTGTACAATTTATATCTTTATTGTTATTCTGGTAATAATATGACAGGTGGGGTCCTTAGACTTATCGATATGAAAAAATACATATGATCTTACGGTCAGTGACGTAAGGCCAAAACTTTTGAATGCATTATAATACATGAAACCAGCATTTATCATTTATTGTTAAAAGTTTATTCTTCAAATGATGAAGGGGCTGTACTCCAGCTGCTGTCAAAGAGGACAAACTCGCCCTGTCAGTTCCTGCTTCCTTTAACCTGTTTTCCTCATCTGTGCATTTATTCAACCGATTATCGATATTTTATGATAAATGAGCAGGAGAAGATTCAGATCGTGGCGTTTTTCAGGTAGAATGACAGTAACTTCCGCAATGCTGCTGAATTCATGCGCCTCTTAAGCGCTCGGTATCTTTACCGGCAGGATTAAAGCCAAACATGCAGATCACACAACCTTCTAAAAACGGCAATCAATGCATCGAGATCGTACTGACCTAATGCCACCTCACAGGCTTTACGCAGCTGCGAATGGTGAGCCTTTTTCACCTCCTTGTCGGCCAAGATCTTCTCCAAAGCTCTGGTTAAAAACATGTTTTTCGTCTTTTTGCCTTCATACATGACGTGTTACAACGGGGCGAGGAGGACCTGTCCCAATGGCAGCTGGATCTGCGATTATAAGATATTCCCGTATAATTGTGTTTTTCTTCAGTGGATGGTGCCCTCAACAGAGAAACATAAATAAAGTCAGAAGGTGGGGTAAATCCCTCAGTTTTCCATCAGCGACCTGCTGCCTGCGCCATGTTGGAAGGAAATGACGAAACGCACGTAGAAACGGCCGCAGTGAGGCAGTGTGAGCGCGTGAAAATGAAAATATAACAATAAAATACACCTTTAAGGAAAAAAATCAATAAAAATGCTCGGAACAGTAAATTAAACAAGAAAACCAAGAAAAACACCATGTGTATAAACGAAAACAGAACAGGTGTGTATAAAAAACATAAATGTAAATACATTTAAACCTACAATCCGTAACTTCTCGTTAAAAATAAACAAACATTAGTTATTGAGCAAGTATATAACAGATACTTGTTCAAGTCTCTTTACCTTACTCTGATTTTCAAGGGTAAGTTAATAATTATTTATAACTTGTCTGTCGGGTCGGATTTTGCGGGTAATGTGAGTTTGGTTTCATTTGACTCCAATGCACGTAAGAAGTATATAAAGTAACTTGCAATTTTATTTTTTAAATAGAGATGGCGATAGAGTAGCTAAAGTTACGAATTGCAGATTTAAAAGAGGGAGATAGTTTTGATCTGTGAGCACCTGCTCATCAAACACAGAGAATAGTGTTTTAGAAATTTTGTGTTGTCTTAACGTTTTGAAAGACTCTCTATTTACAACCCTGATCTTCATCACAGCGATCCAACACAGTTTGTTTAACACACGAGTAATTCTCAGGTTATTGAAAAGAGATGGAGGCTGACTCAAGGCCAGGCCCTTCCTTCATATTAAACTGTCTGTTTCTGTTACATATGACAGTATAATAAAAACATGTTTAATATTGTTCTACCTGCTGAAAAATATACAGATATAGAAAAGCATGTGTACAGAGAAAACAAATCCCATGTAGTTAGACAGTCTATATAAATATAAATAAATGTGTACTGCATTGTATTACTCAATCACATGGCAGTATCTTACAATACAATTGCAAACATTTCTCTTCCTAATACAGTAAAGTTAACTGGAAAATTTCAATTGGAAATACAATTTCATACAATATGCCCTCGCTGACTTATTAAGGCTCGATAATTTTCATTTGATGTATACAGCTGTCCTATAGCTGCAGTAATGCATAGCTCCTGACTGCACACAGCATCCCACTGCTATGAATATACTGTATTATGAACCCCATTACAATATAACATTATGCATTTACATTCCTTGAACATTGTTTCTTTTGAACCTTGCCAGCACAGCGAGTGTTCACTGTACTTTTACCTCCAGAAACAGAATTACTTCAGAATTGAAGTGCTTACATATTTTCACTGTTAATACATTTAAACTAGTTGTATTAGGTAAGGTAGGCAGTTTCAGAGAGACTAGCAATAGCAAGCTAGCTTTGAAAGCATAAGATGCCTCCCTGAGCGATCTCCAAAGCCACGCCTCCTCCAGAAGAAAACAACACATACATAATTTATCCTACTTAGACCAAAAGCAACGATTGGACGAATGAGCAACATTTAATGGTTCTGCACCTTCCACGGACGAAATAAATATATACAAATATATTTACACCACTTTCCTTTTACACTTTACTACACCACTTTACAACCAGCATAATGAAAAATGATTTTGAAAAAATCTACCCTGCCTTTAATAAAGAGGTTTATTAAACTACTTCATAAATAAATCTTTGGGGGAAAAAATCCTCCATTTCCCTTTTTTTAACATACATACACACAACATACAGGCACATTTGAGGAGAGCTAGAGCTTATAGCTTATTGGAAGTTAGTGAGAGAGTTTCATTTGGTACATGTCTTCAGCAGGCCTGAGGCAATGGTCTTTACTGCCCTCATGGTCTCTGTGCAGGTTGGACTGATCAGGGTTTCTGGCAGGAGAAAGCCGTAGAAGCCCGTATCACGCAACTCAAAAGCGAAAGCGTACGGAATCCCGTTCTTATAGGCCCAGTCTATGGAGCTGCCAGAGCTCACATCTGTAAGTCAATAAAACACATTACACCATATCTGGACATCTGACCATTGTAGATACAGAAGGATAGTCATAAGATAGTAAACAGTTACGGTAAGATAATTGCTGGAAGGCTCACCGAGAGAGCTTAGGAGGGCTGATGAGTCATAATGCAGTATTTTTATGTCACTGATTAAAGATAAGACCCCATGCCTGACTTACACAGTGTTGTGGAGGCAGGGCCGTATCTGTATCTTACTCCATAAGCTGAGTACAGAGCACTCACTGCATTCTGGGCAGCTGTTTCCTGTGGGGAAAAAGCGAAGGTTCATAAATCATCATGTGACCATTCCAGTATTGGTCCTATCATTACAGATTTCGTACGATAACAAGTGTGGTCAAAAGACTGTGTGGGACTTCCAGCTAATATGTGAGTGGAATGCATTGAAATAAGACCTGAAAATTATACCTGACTTATAGCATATTTTGAATGACTATAATCTCTGACAGTATCAAATCTTGTAGGTCAAATTGCTTTAGCAATTTGCGCCTACATCGGTTAGTAAATTGTGAATGATTTATTATATATCGATAAACGTTTCTGTAGCTCAAATGGTAGAGAATTCTGATAGCAGCACAAAAGGTTGCAGATTCGATTCCAGGGAACACACATACCGATCAAATGTATAGCTTAAATGCACCTTCAACTGGCGTCTACCAAATGCATAAATATAAATGACATATTTAACACACTTTTTTCTGTACAATGTTGTTATATGGTGTTACTTTTCTTTAATTTGTATGTACTGTACATTCTGTAACGTTTCAACAACATTCTCTAATTAAACAATAGTGGAGAAATACGTCAACCTCTATATCTATAATCTATCATTTTACACCGGTCTGAAATTCTAAATATAGAACAATCCCATCACCACTTACCACACAGTTAAAGTTTGGTATGGTGGTGTATTTGTAGGAATATGGGTAGAGAAGCATCTGAGAGTAGGCATGAATGGAGATGTACGCTTTGATGCGTTTCTTGTGTTTGCGCAGAAACTTAGCAACGGATTTGACCTCCGGTTCTGATTCAGGAAAGGGGCCGCAGTATGTGTCATCACAGGGATGCTGGGATGCCCCCTCATCTGGCAGAAATAGCAAAGACAGCAGAGTTGTGGGAGAATTGTATTAGAACTTTGTGATCGTTTCATTTTTGCCCTTTGTGGAATTGACTGGAGTTGACTTTACTCACTTGGAATCGTGCTGATTCACAGTCATTCTGAGTCATATATTTTGTATCTCAGTGTTAGGTGTGGTATTATCTAACAGTCATCTGACATTATCCCTGTGTCCCTCAGAGCGATACAAAACCCAATAATTTAAAGTTTGAGATAACTCGTATGTTTGGAACCACCGAGGCTAATTACAAAAACAGAGAGATGACTAGATTTGTACAGTAAGCAAATGCCCTAAATCTGTGCTGAAAAGATATGTACATTGTTATATGTTGTCTTAGAAGCTAATCTAACCCTGTTAAAAGCAGGAATTTTCTGATGTTGGTTACTGGATCACATAAGCCTTGACTCTTATAAGCCTTGATATTGGATTTCCTCGTGTAGTACATGGGGAAATGCAACCATAATATTGTGTTTGATATAAATATTTGATTTTGTTGATACATTTTTAATTCATGTGAATCCTCATTGACTGCTGAAGGACTTGATGTGATATCTACAGCATGTACTGTGTTATGACTGATTATATCTTATATAGACAAGTAAATAAATCACGCTTATTAAATTAGGCAAAGGAGCAGTTTAATGCCTTGTAATGAATAAACATACCACACCATTTGACTTTCCAATTCCGGTTGGCATCCACCCCCCTACAGTGAAACTTTGGAATCTTTGATCGTGTTTTCCGCCAAAATCGATCCTGAGAGAGAAAAACAATATATTTTCCTCAGTTATTTTTTGAAGTCTTATAACATGGAAAAACAAGCTATGTTTGTCACGTTATATGTTTAAAACTAAAGCTGAGGGAACGTTTTCAGAACACCGGCTAACGTTCTCTCAAAGTAAACAAAAACCTTGCAGTAGCGTTAGTGGAATGTTTTAAAAAACTTCCTGGAAAAAAACTGTTTTACTGTTTTTGTTACTTAACGAAAACATTACGGAAACATTCTTGCAACCCAAAATTGTCCGCTGGGATGAATCCGCAGGCAATTCCTTTCACTAAGTGCCTGATGCTGTCAGCATTCATGTGGAGCCGTAACTCTGAGAACTTCACATATGACAAACAGATAGTTACCGTCTTCCAGCTGTAATGGTAACCATCCACATTGAAGACAGGCATAATGTAGAAACTGAGCTGATTCATCAGCCTCCTCATGCTGGAGTCGTGCTGATAGGAGTTCAGTGCCTGTGTTCACAATGAGCGAGATCGTGACAGACGTCAACAGATGCATGAATCATCAATCTCGTTTCATCCACAGATAAACCTCAATGCAGAAAACTATTCTGTCCAAGGACACAGGCGAGTGCATGAGGTTCCAGTAAACGCTGAAGAAGGAACAGCCTTTATCTTAATTGTATACTGAAATTAATGAAAGCTAACTTCTTCTCTGACCTTTGACCCCACTTAGAAAAGCCCTTGAAGTTGTCAAACAAACTTGCAGTGTGTCTGTACTAAAACATTTAAAATATGTATTACTTGTTCCTGCAAATCAAAGCTTGCTATTGTTAAATACAGATAATACTGAATTAGTTTTATTCAATTAAACATAAGAGAGACAAAATACTATATGTATAAAGTTAAAACAAAGACAGAAAAACGTGAAAGCACAGGAGTGATGGATGGGTGAGGAGAACTATGAATCTATAATGAGGTTAATTTCAGGGTAATTTTCCAGCTTAAAGTCTGTGTAGGTCTGCCTCATTGTGGCAAACTGAGGGTGTTGCAACTGACCTGCTACACACTAGCAGGTAAGTTCGGCGGTCATCTCTCTCTTTCTCTCTCTCTCTCTCTCTCTAGATATATATATATATATATATATATATATGTATGTA
>JAZGTJ010009823.1:7566-18872 GCA_036877575.1 Botia almorhae
CTGTAATTACGCAGAACAAGAGGGGAACAAGCGCGACTTTCATTTACAGCCCGCAACTGTTGTATTTACCCTGTAATTACACAGAACAAGAGGGGAACAAGCGCGACTTTTATTTACAGCCCGCAACTGTTGTATTTACCCTGTAATTACGCAGAACAAGAGGGGAACAAGCATGACTTTCGTTTGTATTTACCCTGTAATTACGCAGAACAAGGAGGTAACAAGTTGGACTTAAACACAGAACAAGACTCTTAGCACAGTAATTACAGAGAAAAATATTGCCATAGTTTTAAATGAATTGTTTTATGGCCAAATTATTTTTTGCTATGAAAACAGTATACATTCGCTGAAATACAAACGTTGCATCATGCATTTGGAAAGAGGTGAGCTTGCTTTAAGCTGCACTGAACCTTGAAGGTATATCATGCGAAGTTATTTGGTGATACAATCATCGAATCAACGAATAACGAATAATCAACGAATTATCTTCCGTAAGGTAGACTGGTGAATTATAAATAATAACAGAAACGTGTTAACTCATTTAACTACTTGTCATGTTTTGTAATAATATTAGAATGGGTACCCCTTAGTTTTAAAATACTTACAGTATAAATGATTTGTAATTCCACAGGTCTTACCCGTTTATTCCCCAAACATCGCATATTATTCCCCTATAGGTACTGAATAGGTACACTATAATTACAAAAAAGGTACGTGGTAACTTCAGTTTACTTACGCGCGGTTCCTTGCATGTTAATTATCTAGTTTCCTACCCCCTTGTGACACGAACATACCGCGTTGTTCCCCTTTAATTACCCCGTAACTTCTTTGTAGGTACACCATAATTACAGAAACTTACACCGTAAATTCGATATTAGAATGGGTACATCTTAGTTTTAAAATACAATATAAATTATTTGTAATTTCACAGGTCTTACCCCTTTATTCATGCTCATTTTGAGCTTCTTACTGATATCAAAGTTATGCGTGAACTTGAGCTTGCCATGGAAGAGTGTGGAAGAGCCATTGTGGAGTTTAATTGAACTCACCTTATAATCGGGGAATTTGAATAAGAAATCCAGCTCCACTCTATGAAGCAGTTGGCACGTTGACGTATTTAGAACTGAAATTAACGTATAAAACAGTTACAATATCAGCTTCCACAATTATTTGCAATTGCAAACGTGTATTTTGTTTAAAAGGAGCAAGGCAAATGTGCACTTACCGGTTAAGTCTCAGAATAAATACGGAAGAAAATCCACGTGTGCTCTGCAGTTTTCTGTTCCCGAAATACTGTTAAGTACTGTCTTTTTGCCTTTGTGCAATACATACGCTAAAATCCCGTTAAATTTTGTCTACGTCATTGATTTCACCAACCGTAAAAAAATAGCAATACACTGCTTTTGAGCATAACAGGATTATACTGTTAAAATTTGGCCGTGAATTAACAGCAATTTTTAACAGTGTACGTTCGGGTCATAAGGGGGTACGAAACCAGGTAATTAACATGCAACAAACCGCACGTAAGTAAACTGAAGTTACCACGTACCTTTTTTGTAATTATAGTGTACCTATTCAGTATCTATGGGGGAATAATATGCGACGTTTGGGGATTATATTATTTAAATTCTTTTATCAAATGACCAAAAAAAACTTTAATGCTTTAAAATGTTCATGAAGTTGTTGTAAATGTATTGATTTAATTTAGTTCATTCATGTATAAACATTCATCATTCATAGAGCAAAAAAGCTTAAACATGCTTACTTGACATGTGAGAACCAATGAAGTTTGTTCTTGTCTGTCAGGCTAGCATGTTTGAGTTTCCATTTACCATGGTTTTGACTAAACTTTTAATGGATGAACAATAATAATGAAAGAATATTAAAAATAGCTTCAATGTTTCTTTGAAGGTGGGAAGGTACTTACTAAATTTTAATGCATTACTTAAATTTAATTTTGTAACCCTTTGTAACAATGGGTCAGAGACAGTCGGATCCATTTGCAGTAATTTTAATAAAGGATAAAGACAAACTCACAAAACTTAAACAGGCGATGGTCAGGGGCAGGCAGCATATAATCAAAGACGATAAACAGGCAATGGGTCGAGGCAGGCAGAGTTCGTTCACAAGATCAATACACAAACAAAATCCAAAGGGGCAGGCAGCAATAATCAGTAATCCAAAAAAACGAGCAAGGTCAATACACAAAAGGCAGATAAATCACAAAAGAGAAACGCTTAGTAATGTCACCGGAGCAAACAAGACTTCGCAACGAGTTCACGATATTGTCCAGTTTATATAGGCAGAGTTAATGATGATGATGATGAACAGGTGGTACTTCCGGGTTAGTTCAGCAGTGGGTGGTTATGGGAAATGTAGTCCGTAGCGGTTAATATTCGGGAGATGGCTCTCGCTGTGTATGCGCCGGAGAGGAGGCTGGAGCCTCCACCGTAACACCCTTCATCTATATTGAGCAAAAATATTGAGTTAAATCATAACAATTGCAGCAGGAGTTTCACAATACACAATATATACACATCTTGACTTCATGTTGTCCACAATCAACATTTTGAAATGCATTTGTTATGATAAAAGAACAATGATTTTAGTTTCTGGCAGTAGAAAATTTATATTTTATGTGACTGCTGACATTGCTTTTTCTTGGGAATGTTTAAGGTGAAAAACCAGGAAGCTACATTAATAAATGGATGATCAGTTTTGAGGGGCAAGTAATTTGTGAGAGCATCCAGCCAAGTTTTCTGTCTGGTCTTGCAGCTGTGTTTTCGATTTTCTACAATTTCAATGTGGAGTACCAAGTGGAAGCTGCATGCACATTGGAATTCATTCAGAGGTTAGATGCTTAGATTCATATATTTCACTTCACATTCTTGTTATGTAAACTTTTCCCCACACTAATCCTGATTGTACGCATTTGTTTTTCAGGCTCTTCATTGGTATAAACCCTAAAAAAGGCACCAAGGTTGGAAACGTCCTATCAAAGCGGACAGGGAAGGTCGCCCACAAGAAGAAATCAGTCAACACTCGGGTTGCCAGTCTACTTAAGAAGCTAATGGACTTCGAGTGGGACTTCATATAAGTGAACCCACTCATTCACTGATATACCACACACACACCTTACACATACGCTTCACTCATGACAAAAACATGATTTTAGTGTGTTAATCGCACATTTTTTTTCAGGTGTTCATTCTTGAATACCTACATTTTGACTTCATTCTAGATTGAATTCTTTCTTTAATTTATATTCACTAATAATTCAGTCATTCTTATTCACTCAGTTCTCTGAGTCATTTAGTTTGTTCTAATGTTATATGAATGTTGTGTTTATTCAGTTAATTCTATATATATAATTGCATATATAATTCTATACAAGTTAATTCTGAAGCTTAAGTTTGTTTAGTCATTCCACTTGCTGTGCTACAGCCACTAATTTTAGTAATATCTTGTAATAAAAGTGGCTTTTGTTTTTCAAAGGTATAATAAAGCAAGTTTTGAAGTTACACTGCATTGTGTTACATTTTTAATGTTTGTGCATTGTACTAAAACATGTTTTTTAGCAAATCAATTAAATATCTAGGAAAATAATTTTACCTTTTTTTATTAGCAGTCCATTTCTCAGTATAACATACAGAAAAAAATAACATAAATTAACTGTTAATTCTTTTGACAGTAATTTACTGTTAATGTAAAAAATAACAGCTTCATGCTGCAAAAACAGCGACAAACTGTAATTTTCAACAACAACAAGACACTGTTAATTTAACAGTAACTTTCTAGCAACCGTGCTGCCAGTTACTTACTGTTTTTTAACGGGACAATTTTTAACAGTGATACCGCGTTGTTCCCCTTTACTTACCCCGTAAGTTCTTTGTAGGTACACCATAATTACAGAAACTTACACCGTAAATTCGATATTAGTTTTAAAATACTTACAGTATAAATGATTTGTAATTTTACAGGTCTTACCCGTTTATTCCCCAAACGNCGCATATTATTCCCCCATAGGTACTGAAGAGGTACACTATAATTACAAAAAGGTACGTGGTAACTTCAGTTTACTTATGCGGTTTGTTGCATGTTAATTATCTGGCTTGTTACTCCCTTATGATACGAACGTACCGCGTTGTTCCCCATTACTTACCCTGTAAGTTCTTTGTAGGCACACCATAATTACAGAAACTTACACCGTAAATTCAATGTACTTTCTTTGCGGGTTGTAATCTAAAGCGTTACCGGAATTTCCTGATTTACACAGGGTCAATATCATTTTAGTTCATTTGACTGGGCTTTTTGACTGTGGAAGGACATTTAGCTGGATTTTCTAAGATGGGAACACTAAATATAATTCAACCTTCTGCCTCAAATATAATGGCACTTTTAAAAGTTCTGTGCTTCTGCACAGTATGGGAACTTTATAAATTCAGCAGGTGGCATTAAGTTATAAACTAGAATATAAAAAAAATCCATTTTGATTTTTCATGTCAAATTCTTTGGCAGTCTAAAAACAATGAGGTAGTATTTGTATGTAGTATTAATATGGCTAAATCCAGTCTACCTGTATGGATTCAGATGTATGGAGTTAGTAATCCTCTACCTATAGGAACATTTCCATGCATGCATTATTATATGCTATGTGACTGTGAGTGACAGAGAGGGAAGAACTCAGGAAGTCTCCTGCTTTTTAACAGTGCCAAGATTTACAAATATCTTCCCCTCTTGAGATTTAGTGCTCGAGTAGAGGGTTAGGAGAGCTAGAGAGTCATGGGAAGGCATGGTCTTCATCACAACTCCTGTTTGAAGGTGTCACGGTCATTGGTAAGCACATGGCCAAGCCAAACAGCACTGAAAACAGTGAGTGGATTGTGAGCTCAAATAAAATGCACATTTATGGAATTTTCAAGCTCATACCTTCCTGCCTGCACAATGGCGTCTTTTCATCCATCTCATTTTAGTCCCACCTCTGCAAACTGCAGTAAGATCAACCTGAACACACAGTTGCCTGGTGCAACCCACAAGGGCTGCAATGGGTTTTAATTGATTTGTAAGGTGGTTGGAGTGAAGTGCTGTTGCATTATTGATCACACAGGGCTAATTGTGAATCCCCCACAAGATCATTTGATCGCACTGATAAGGGAGACGGAACATGGAACTCAAGGTTCTCACAGAATACACAGAACTCAAGGTTCAGTATTTTTCCACTGACTTTAGGCAGACAGCATATCTGAACAGCCTGGAGAAAAGTTCCTTTGGAGACTGGCAGTGTTTATAGTATGAATGAGTAGTATAGTGAATGAGAGTATTGTATAGAAAATGATGTAGAGTAGGTTAGATGAGGAGAAATGTTTGAAATGCCATTTTCACCTTTGTGCCTTATGAATAAATTAAGAAATATCCATTTATTAATTTGCGTTAGATGGTTTGCTAAGGCAAGCATCACACATTTTTTAATCACAAGAGACAAGAGATCAGACATTATCGCTTTACCTGACGGATGACAAAACTGGAAAAAACACACAAACAAACTTTTGGCATAGCAACATGGAGGGCTTTATAAAAACACTAAAGAACTAAATAAAACACTCAGAACATCTTGACAACCACATAGCAAGGCCCTGGCAATCATCAGGGAACACTGTAGCATCACCACGACAACCTTTTAAAACAGAAAATCATTTCTCATTTCTTAAATACCTCACTGTAACGAAGACACTGGGACCATGTGCAGCATTTTATTCAACAGAATAATCCAAAAACAGGCAAGGGTCAAACACCGGCAAACAGAGCAATGACACAATGGCACCGGGTAATCAATCCAGGAAACCACTCTGAAATGTTTGACATAGAAAAACAAGACATCGCAATGAGTAAAGTGCAGACCTGGGCTTAAATAACCGGGCTAATTACAAACAGGTGGCAAACAGGAAGTAATCAGCCCTAGACACGGAGAACATGGGAAAGGAAGTCCAGAAGGAAACTAATATTCTGGCAAGGGCTCCCTCTAACGGCCTCCTCCGTAACACTCACAGCATTAATGCTACTGGTATAAATCAGACTCACAAATAAACGCACACAATCAGATTCCTATAGATCAAAATGGAATGTTCTGTGCATTTTAAGAGTTGTCTTAGTTTAAAAAAGCAAAGTGTTTTGCCATGTGTTTTTGAGTGTGTGTACTGTATATGTGTGTAAGTGTTGCTGTGAATAAGAAGAAGGTGCTTAACAGAGAAACAGGAGAAAAAGAGAGAGAGGGGCTCGTAGTGTTTGACTGCTCTAATCCCCTCATTTCATTTCTTTTGATAGAGTTCAGATGTTTCTTCTCATTTGCCTTGAGCCGAATATAATCTGTGTCTCAGGCTTCATTCTGTTCTGGCCTGTCTCTGATCACAGAGCTATGAGTTTCTCCCCTTACAGACATTGCCAGATCACCACAGCATGAAGCCTTTCTTATACAACCCTCATCGCTGACTGACTTCAGCCTTCTGTTACACAAAACACCTGTTACCCTCTCTACCTCTTCACCTTGACAGAAAAGAAGAGTTTTGCTCAGTGGTTGCCCTTTCATAGCTCAGCGGACTTACTGGAGCCCTTGGTTATGTTCTACTGAGGTATCAACATGTTTCATGTAAAACAATTCAATTCACAATACACAAAATAAAATCAGAATACAAATAAATTATGCTTTCTTTGTTAATTTAATTGCAATTTCCAATGTCCTCAAAGTGTTGAGGTTCACTGTTGCTCCACAATCCATTGCTGGCAGTCAGTGAAATAATAATTAGCTCTAAATTATAAACATTTGCTGTATTACTAGAACATCTTGCTGCTGTCGGATTTATGAAAACTTTTAAGAACTTGAAAAGTATACATTTTGTTGAGTCCCAAAACAATATGAACAAAATGACAATCTTTAAATTATTTAAGTGACATCATTCAAGTCTTTGGCCCCATAAAACTAAGAACAACTGCCTTATATTTTGAAGATATGCAGATTTGGACTGCTTATTAATGAATTTAAATTAACAATATATAAATGAATAGAAATGGAGTTGTATGCTTGCAGAAATGTCACAGTTGTGAGGTAAGCCACTGTTTATAAACCCCTGCTTTATAATTGCATTATGATTGACAGGATTTGGTAACCAAGCACCTCAAGAATCTTCTTTGTCACTTAGTTTCCTTATTGCAGTTAACACCACAGAACTCTCTCTCTTATTTTTGACTTCTCACTTTTGGGGCCTTTAGCTCCTCACAGTCTCCACAGAAACCCAGAGAGCCATAAACTCCTGCATTGATTAGATAAGTCTATGCGGCAGAGGAGAGATTGTTTCCTGATGGGCGGCCGAGTCAAGCAGGAGGGGCCAGTGAAACAGGGACACAGCAGCATCCTGAGCTGCCCTTTGATGTGCCTGATGAATGCAGAACAACAGGGAGCAAGAGAGAGAGAGAGAGAGAGATGGGCAGGGAGAGCTCTACCTACTATTGTTTTCAAAAGGATTGATTCCCTGTCACTGCTGCATGGATAGTTGGAAAGAAAAAGGGAAAGCAATAGAGAATGAGTGAGCTTAAGAGAACCAACAAAGCCCGGCCACTTAGTGGATTTCACCGCTGTGTGCCAGTTTTAAGAAAATTCTTTCTTTTGTGGATGTCACTGAGTAAACAGTGAACATGCTGGGAACAGGTATGCTGTTGAAGTCCTTCAACAGCATAGAATTACAAAGAGAGGATTCATACTAAGCAAATAGTGGTGGTCTGTATTTGTTTTATGAAAGATGTCACTCATCTGGTGTTGTGTAGAGGTCAATACTAAGGAGAAACAGGATACTTGAGCAGAGGTAAGTCTCTGTAGACAGTTGGACAGCTGCATAGACCTCAGAGGTCAAGAAAACGTCCTCTGTTTTCTCACCACGTATGGCTGTTCTGTCTCCATCTGTTGGTAACTTTTTGCATCTCCCTCAGATGAAATGGAATTTACCCAATGATCTGGAAGTTATATACACATTCAGAAAAATGACTTTCTACATCTAATTTATCAAATTCAAGTTAAATATCAATAACCTTATAGCAACAGCTTAGCCAAAAGAGTTCATTTAGCCAAAGATATCATTTAGTCACACTCTTTTTCCAACCGAGCTTTCTTCTTTTAACACAAATGTTTTGAAGAATATACTGGCTCTTATAAAACGAGTTTTTCTAGAATATTAAGTTAAAAGGAGAATAGGATAGTCAATGTTATCAAAAAATGATAACATGATTTTTTTTAACATGAAGTGTACTATTCCTTTAAGATATAGAAATAAAGATTTATGGTTACAATGTAAAGCATGCATATTAGCTATCAATACAATCATTGGAATGTAATATTCTAGTTTCTAAGCAGTGTTGTGTTCTACATATTTCACAGGTAAAAACATGTAGTTATATACTGAATGTGAAACCTTTGATGAGGCAAAACATGAAAAATCCCCTCAGAGGGAGAAACTAAGATCATGCCGGCTGTTTCTACATGCAGGTCATATAAGAGAAAGGACTCAATACTCAACAGGCACATGAGACTCAATACTAAAAGCCAAGTGGGCTGATTGAAGTGGACAGGTAGTTGCAAGGCCTCTGATAAGAAACTGTGTTCATGCAAGATAAAAACAGTGTGTTTGTATGTGTATTTAATATTCCATAAGAGTGTAAAGCTCTGTTTTAAAACCTAGTGAGTTGTCAGCATTTTAATGGCATTATAGGTTTCAGACACTAAGGCTGTTTCTAAATGTTGCTGCATAAGTATAGTATTGTAGAAATCAGAAGATACCTTAGAAACCACTATAATTACCTTCTTTGGACAAATTTTATAGCAACAATACCCAAAATACATCCTTAAGATGGACATAACCTTCATGTAAATGACAATCCCATAATGCATTGTAGCAAACATTTGCAAATTGTCTATTTTTACCCTGTATGTGTGGGCCCTGTTTTGTTGTCTATTAGATTGTCAAACTACAGGATTCTTTTGCAGAACATCTCTGTATGTGTATCAAACCATATGGTGGGTAAAGTACAATACAGTTGTTTCTGCAAAGGAAGCTATGTGCTAGGATAAGTGATTCTCTCAGCAAAGCAAACATTCACCTCTTCGGTCATAACTCATTCAGCTTCTCCGAGCTGTGAAATGCATCCTCAATATGAAAGAACAACAAAAAGAAGAAATACCCTTTTCAACCTATAAAAGCTGTAGTGCTCCCCTCCCTTTCCCTTGTGCTCTAAAGAGCTTTTCCATCTCAATAGTTTGTATTTTTCTTTTAATAAAACACAGTCAGCAGACAGCTTGACTGCCAACTTCAATACATCTCTCAACAGGCTGTGAGTCACACGATGTGCTTTAAAGGACTCCTGATTGGCTTCTGCTAGTTTCCATGGATACAGGTCTTGGTGCGCCTTCTTGGGAAAATGTAAACATTGAAGTAGACATGGGAGAAATGATAGAAACAGTTTTCCAATTCTGTCCCTCATTTAAACAGGTTGTTCATTTCCGCTGTATCTGCACACTCATTGCTATAAAAAAAACTTATTTTCCAATAACCTTATAACTTCAAAACCACATTCTTAATGTACATTCACATGCACATGTATCTACTTAAATCAACAGCTTTATTTAATGATGTTCTGCATTCTGTTTGAAATATGTGCTTTTTCATTCATGATGTTTCTTCTTTTTTCACTAATTCCCTTTGTTTTCTGTTTATCGTTTATATGTTATTTTTGTTATCTTTAGCCTGGGAGCTAATTTTGGGGAATTGAGATTAGAGTCCGGAAAATGTTAAGCATTTCCACGGGACACAGAAGTCAGTGATGCATTAAGGGTAAGAGAAGACAGAAAATCTAGTTTGTTTGACTTTGATCTAGCATGTTTTATTTGTTTTAACGTGTTATGTACAGGAAAGAATAAATGCATGTGTGTTTTTGTCTTATTGCTGTCATCGAGGCAACATCTCGTCATCTGAAGTGGTCCTCTGTGTGCCTATTAAGTGAGGGAGACACGTTTAAAACTCATTATGATAAAGTGCTAAAAATATCTGAGCTGTGAGCTGAGCTCTCTCTGCCCCTCTCTCTCTTTCTTTTATTTATTTTCTAATATTAGTGAGTGTAACTAGCACTTATTGCGTTGATAACACCCACTCATCATGTACAGTTTGCATTTGCAAGCGACTTTTACTTCTAGCCAAAGTTTTTAACACACGTTTCTAGTTTTATTGTGAATAACTCAAAAATATATAATTTCATAAGCAGTAGAATCATCATATAAATGTTTTGCACTTTTAAGAAGAGAGTTTGTATTTGTGCTGCACACTGAAGTTAGGACCTGGTTTAAAACAGAATCTAAAATGAAATAGTTGCATGTCATAACACATGTTTATTTTAAACAAAGAGAAGAAAATTGTAAAAGATTTTCTCTGTGATGGATTCATAAGCTAAGGTCTTTTGCTCCAGGGAAACCCAGTTTGAAATGACTCCAAATCACCCTGACAGGAAAAAATCAATGATGATAAATTGCTTGTAAGTGTGTAAATATTCATTTACATGTAAATTTGACAGAAACGTAATGCTGCATGCAAATACTAAATGTTAGTGTAGTCTTTCATTCATCAGCTATCTATCTTGATAAATAAAGCTTGTGAGTAAACAGGAAGTCACAGCTGGGTGGCAGAAGTGATTAATTATAAAGCAAACATGCATGTGTGGTTTCATTGTGACACAAGCCAGCAGAATTAAAAACCTTGAATCCAGCTGATCTCAAACTATTGACAAAAAACCTTACAACCCGAACCACAGGGGAAAAAAAACCAATGAGATTTTTTTTTAAATATTACTTATTTCTTCAGGATAGTAATGATGTTAAATTTTGCTTCTTAGAAGGTCCTCCTTTTAAATACCACTCTCTATGTCTCTCTATATCTTGTAGTGTAAAACATATTTCTGCAACGTAACTGTGTTTTGATGGGCTTTGTATCAGCTTTGTCTCAGATGTTTCTCTTGGTAGCAACAGAAACTGATACAAATAAGGGTAACACTTGCCTTCTGTCACTCAGATTGATGTTATAATGATTCTGTTATTTCTTTAATTATTTCTTGTCCACAAACTCTTCCCCATTATCTCATTATCCAGTTATTATCAGTCCACATGTCAGACTATTAAAAGGCATCGTCAATGCTTCTTGATGCTTCTTTGTTGCCTTTGAGCCTTAACCTGATTATCATTTAGAAATTTCATAGCATAGGGTTGGTTGAATCAATTT
>JAZGTJ010009824.1:0-18871 GCA_036877575.1 Botia almorhae
ATTATTTCTGAATTCCTTGGCTTTGTTTCATGGGCGCTATTGTATATGGGTGTAAAAGATAATTTAATAATATCTAACAATAAAAATTTAGCAAAGTCAGAAATTAGTTTAGAAATAAATTGCTATATGGTTATATAGCATTTAAATTCATAATGTTCTATTCTACATCATCAGTTGAAGGGTAGCTGCCCATCATCTGTGTTTGCAGTAAAGCTAATATGCTGTGGGTTTCAATGGAAAAAGATCAGGTGTAAAAATACTCCCAACAACTTAAACTGAATGTGAAAGTAGGAGCACAACAGCATCATTAAAATAACTAAAACAAATCAATGCATTTCATTTTTAAATTAAACAAGCATAACAGCAAAAATATAATTCGCTGATTTCAGCTTGTCAAATGACCCATTTCCCATGCAAAACAGTTAAAAAATGTAATGATAGTTTAAATAATAATTTAAACAGAACTGTGACAGATTATCAACAGAACTTGAAGAACTGATGGAACCAATACATAAAACAACCTAACCAAACATGGCATGTTTGTTTAAACCTCTCCCAGATGTTTCCACTCCATGTGGTAATATCAGTGAAACAGTTAAATGCAGCAGCTGTCTGTGTAGTAGAATAATTCAGAGATAGCCAGAGTGGAGTGAAAGCAGGGCCACTAACCCCACTTGAGGGGGGTGAACAGAAAACGCAGTGTGAGACAGAGTGGCAGAGCAAATAGACATCTGTCATCGGCAGAGCAGAGGTGAAAGACACATCCAGATACAATCACATCCAGAAAAAGAAAGAAGCCGTTTCTTGTTTTTCTTTCTTTGAACTCTGTTTTCAAACAATGTTTTCTTATACGGGGAAATTCGTGAAGATATTTCTCTATGTGCCAATTAGTGAGATGGAACCCAGTGAGTCATTGCGTCAAACTGTTATTCATTAGCTGGAATGATGGAATGATGTGTGGATCAGACTGGAAACATAAGGTGAACAAAGACAGTCCTACAATATTTAAAATATTTAATATTTAAATACAAAGTGTGAACTGGTCAAACACGTATTTAATACATCAAACATATATCAATTCTAAACATTTCTATTAAGACAAATAAGATATTTAAGTCAAGGTTTTATTTACCTTTCGTACATCATGACCATCAAAGCTTTTTTCTTATAGGATGAACTTACAGTAAAGACTAAAAATTATTTATTAATTAAATCATCCCTTTAATTAAATTATTTACTTGATGAATATATGACTTGTACTGCATGCATTATGTAATCAGATAATGGCAGAAGTATGAACATATCTTCCCTCAGCAAAACTTTTTATGCTCAAAATTTTTCCCTCTTACACAATTTTATTTTAATTTTTATTTTGATGTGAATATGTAACCACAAACATTGGTTGTAATGCTTTGAACACCGGCCAACGTTAGTTATACAGACATGCACTTCTCTCACATTTTATTCAGCTCTCTGTTACCATATGCATAATTATCATGAGCCAAGACAATAAAGTTAAGAGTCCAGATGCACACAAGAACACATATGTTCCTTTGATTATTCTATAAACAAAACATGATGAGTAAATGTGTTTTCATCCTTTTATCTTCACTATTTGCATGATGCATTCATTTTCAGCTTAGCAGCAAGAGAACAACAAACCAAACAAAAACAGGAGAATAACACCAAGAACAACAATGCTAGCATGTTACCATATTATATTTAATGAGAACAAATAGCGAAGTTTAAATTGCCAAGCGAATCATTTAAATACATTGGCAAATTTTCATCCATTTATCTTATATTCTACCCAGGAGCTGTCAGGCATGTTTGCATATGTTTTATAGTCAGTGTTTCTGAAGATGTGGGTAAGAAGCAACTGTTTATGATTTCCCAGCCAATTAGAGCCAATAACTTGTGATTGAAATAGTACAATTAAGTTCAATCACATCATCTGTTTACAAAAGACAATTAAATGCATACAAATAAAGTGTTGTGTTTGCACAGAAATGTTTGTCATTTGTCCATGTTTTAATTAAATACTCACAGGAATCGTACTGTCTTGTGTATATTGATTTGGCTATATAAACTGTTTGGCATCGTGTGGGTTGAGCTATATATAATATCTGTACAGTTAATTTAACTTCTGCATGCAAGTGCTTTCTATTACCAGTGTTGTTAACCCAATTAATAGTACAGGGTTGAAAATTTAACAGACAGGGGAGGAAAAATATTATTTAGTAAAAATCTAGTAAACGCATGTAAAAAGGCCGTTTGTATTGTCTACAAAAAAGTGTTTAAAAACAAAACAAAGAAGAAAGCATAGTTTTATAAAAATTCAATTTCAATGTAAAATTCATGTCACAAAAACATTGTCATAATATGAACTGGACTAAATATGAATATTGAATGAATGTTATTTGGTCACAGGTATAAACATGTACTCCATGGCAGTACAAAAAAAGTTGCAATTCAACACCAAACAGTGCTTTTGTATTGCTCAGGAACTGTCTGACTACAGCACAAAGCCACAATTTAGGAATAACTGATCACATCAGAAGAATGATTAAAGTTCTTTTTTGTCTTTTGGATCAGCAAAACAAGTATTGCTAGTTCAGATTTACACTGTTGATCGCAAGGTGTTAACGATAATGACAGCACAAAATTGCTTGGGTGTATGGTAATGACTAGATGGAATTATTTTGGCATCACAGAACATTTTAAATTGCTGTTGGCAAATAAACTTTTGAAAGCTGATTAAAAATTAAAACAGGAGTGGATGTTTGTACAGATTAATGCTGAATGTTTAATTCAAACTAAAACTGCTAAATGCTTTTTATCTTTTAATTTGCTGAGGTCAGTTTCAGGTCCTACTTTCAGGTTCTATATAGTCGAGGCTTATTTGTCAAGTGGTTTAAAACACAAGCGAAACATGCATTGCATTTGAAAGAATTGCATTTTATTCCAAAATTTATCTAAAGTTTGTCACAGCTTTGGTGATTTACAAACAGCTAACCAAAGAATAAACAACCATAGCCGTGCTTTCTATTAGAAAGCTTTTAAATTACAACCGTATGGTTCACCTTTGGAAAACCAATTCATATAGATTACATTATGCTCTCAGTGCAGTGTATGACAGATAATCATTTTATTTGAAATGATCCTGACACAGGTACATTTGTTTATTCCCGTTATTATTTTCCTACAGTTTTATTACACTTTGCAGCCATTTATTCGCTCAGAAATACATAATAACAGAATGTTTCCCCAGGCGCCCTCTCTATCAAAGCTGCCGGTATGACTCCTCACAGTCCACAGTAAACAAAATAAAATATATATGTAATACTGAGACACTGGCAGCTAAGAAAAGGACTCATGTCTGTGGACAGGGCTAATCTTCCATCCTGTGTGGATGCCAAGACAGTGTCCGATGCAGTTGTACTGCAGATGTACTAATGCAGTTCATTATTTTGTCTGGGAGTCTAAATGAGACTTACAAACTCACAGATACACCTCTGTACGCATATTCCTCACCAATGAAGGAATTTAAGCTTAAGTTGCTTGTATGAAGAAACTGTCAAAAACACATTTGTACAGCTCTGAAAAACTATACTGTCACTGTTATTGTGTTTTGGAAACTTAAGTTAGCCTGAGGAATTATTGTTTGCCCCTTGGTGGCTGGGTGTATTCACACCAAACAAGTTGAGCAGACTCCATTTCTTGGGTTTGATGTTGTGGTCAACAATTAGATTGTTTTGAGGACTGTCTTATGCACTCTTAACTTGAAACGGAAAAATATTTGATGCCACCAAGGGAATGTCTACTCAGATTTTAGCTGTGGTTTTGGTGTGCATTTTGTTAAGTTAGTTAGGAAGTCTGGTGTCCAGATACCAGCACACCAAGAACCCAAACTGGAGACCAGCATTCAACAGCAGGGCTGTCGAAGCACTCAAACAAACATAAACGCGAAGGAAGTCCAACAACTTAGCACAAAAAGGGAAAATTAATCCTTTAAAAATTACACTGGTAATGGACACAGCAATCCAACATCTCAGCAAACTAAAGCAGCTGGCGCGAGTCCACAAAACCTCTCAGAATTGTCTGATTCAGAGCCATCAGTTCCATTATAACTTATAAATATTTAAACATTAATATGGTAAAATAAAAAAATAGCTCTAAAGGCTGTGATGTTGCCTTTGAACCTAATGTGTACAAAAGACAAAAACGTTTATAAACTAACTGTCAGAGCTTCAGTTTCAGCAGGTTTTTGGGTGTGTTTGTGATAATTCCTTTAAAGCAACAGGTGCAAAAACAACACACACAGTCAGTAAACACTGTCAGTACATGCAATTGATTTTTAGGAAATGCCCCTCAGTATCTTTTTTTACCACCATGTACAAGCAGCCATTCTATATAATACATTAAGTGAAAGTGAAGCATGTCAACAATGGCATGTGACTTCTCCTCATCCATTGAGAAGTTAACCCACACTGCAAGTCATGAACACACACACGAAGTAGACAACCATCACTGCAGCACCCGGGGAACAACTGGGGAACCTAGCCTTGCTCCTCAGTCATTTTCTGCCAGCTGTGGGAATCTAACCTACAACCTTTGGGTGAACCTACAACCATTAGGCCATGACTGACACATTCTAGGCCATGACTGCTCCATTAATGGGGGGTGGGGGGGAATCAGTACAGTATACTTCTGTATGTGAACAGACTGCAATTAATCACTTTTTGTTTTTTTCCTCCTTATACTTTCTCAATGTCTGTGTACATACTGATTTTTTTCACAATCATTTGGACAGCTTAATACTGAGGAAAGCATTAAATGCCACATCTACATAAACTTTTTACAGTGAATGGTGAATGACACTTGTTCCCAATAGTCTCATTATTTTTAATAAAGGCTTATTGTTAAGAGAAACACATTGCTGAATACATTTCAAAACACTTTATTGTTCTCTATCATTGTGTGCACCTGTTATTTTTTTCACCTGTTTAATTGTTTAATTGATCAGATAAGAACTGAATGTTTAAAAAATGACAAAATGACATGTTCAATAAAAAGACATTAGAATACAGTTGTGTCTACAGTGAGAATAAAGGTCTATCAGATATACCTTTAAGATATATGTTAACTTTAATATAAAAAACAGTTCCAATACTCCATAGCTCAACTGATTAAGCTATTTGATTGTGAACTTAGTCTTCTTTATAAGATCTTCAAGCACTCTTGTACATACAGCTGTCCCACAAATAATAAATATAGAGCCTGGTATTATCAACTGTAATGGGACTATTCTAAAGCAATTATCAGGTAACAAATTTATATAGGAATAAGTAAAATAAGTACCGCAGATAAAAAAGACACAGGTTTTAAACTGCTTTTACTAACAGAGCCATCAGTTTTTAGGTCAGGCTTGCTCCTTAGTCACTCTGCAGATGGTCATTAAATCTTTAATTGTTGTTGGGGGATGGAACTGGTAAACAAATTTAATTATCAGCCTCTGAATTAGGCACATGGATTGCACCCCATCCTTGATGTGACTTTCTTCACCGATGGCTACAGCTGTCGTTGTATTTGGAATCTGGAATCATTGAATCTGGAAAAGTATTATCTTGAATCAGATCATGCCTCCACGTAGATTTTACAAAAACCATGAGGGGACTCATGCATGTTGACGTATATTTGACAAGCACAAAAGGAATATTACAAACAGACAAAATATATATTAAAATGATACATCACAATAATTCACAATAAATGAACCATGCACGCCAAATTTATATGTATATGTAAATCAATATTTTATGTTCTTTCTTAATCAGATCCAATTTCATTTAAGTAATGGCCCAGACATACTTTCTTAAAAGAATCTTCCAATCTTAAAACGACTCATTCACTTTGATTGTTTATCCTTGTTTATCCAGACTGAGCTGGGATCAGAGCATTCTTTGCAATCTGTTCTGTGGCCCCTGACTTAATGACAACAGGCTGACTGCCAGGTCCCTGTGGCTCCAGTCCTCACACTGATCTCCAGGGACTTTGTTTTACCTAAGCATGCACTCAATTTCAGCAGAACCAAGAGTGGCACTTTCTGACAATTACCAAGTAAAAAGAACCACAGTGTCTGGATGGATTAGTTATACGTGTTTTACAGCTTTAAAATAATGACTGTTGGTATTTTTATGCATGAAAATCAAACAGTATGCATGTTGTGTTACAGTGATTTTCCCACACTACAAAGCCTAAGAAGTTATTATCGAGAGGTATATAAAACAGCAACAGCTTGATAAAAGTTGATAAGACACCAATGTTCAATAAACAGTTACTTAAATCTTTGATTGTAATTGAAAGAACAATTCCCTCTGTGATAGTTTATGATTCTAACTCGAGTTAGCAGTTGCCAAGCAACATAGCAATTAATATAGAATTCATTAACATAGCATGTGGGCATTTATGACTCCTGTCAATTAGTCAACCAGTTTACATGCGACTCATCCAATCTGATTTTAGGGTCATAGCTATACATTTTATAAATAAGTTTTAACTTAATTTAACATTTAAAAATAAAATTGAGTGGGTTTGTCGTGAAGTTTTAATGCATTATGATCACTGGCATTTTATCCACCAACTACTTTGAAAAGTAAGGGCTCTGTGAAGTAAATTACTTCAAACTGCGGTGCCCCACTGAGATTTTGTAAGCTCTGTGATTACAGGTGCATTAATGGACCTGATCGACAATTTTGCTCTGGCGGTTGGCCCGCAAGACGGCCCATTATTCTGCCAATAAAGAGGAAACTGGGCAGCACACTCACCATGATGAGGTGTAGAATCTGATCTGATGGACATGTTTATCACTAGATTTACATTTTACACTTGCTCAGTAATGGCCCATATATCAGCTATCAAGTCTTAAACAGAATACAGTGAGAGGGGTAGACCTGTGCTTCATAAGAGTTGTGCTACTGAATAAAAAGATACCAAGTGCTAGATCTTTAGATTGAGGGTCTCGCTATCTGTCTCAAATCTTTTCTGAATCCTGACATGGTCTTTAATTGTCCATATTCCACCGTTATATAAGTGCATCTCATATTATTGCATTCTCATATGTCATACTCATAGTCTTTAGACGTTCTGTAAAGACTATGTACTAGATGCTAAGTTTGAATTAAGAATTTGCATTCAGTTCCGTGTCAAACCTACAACATGATCATCTGAATCATTTCGCTAAAACAGACAGGCAGCATACACCGAATCTAGTTTGCAGATGATTGATTTATTTGTCATCAACAAGGAGACACATTGCATCCTTGAAGCACTTCTCTGTGTAAAGTCGTGGTGCCCTTGTGGCATGACCTACTGGCCTGCCTATCCATTACCACCTCTTTCAACTTATCAACTCAGACAGTGTTAAATGATGGCTGTCTCTCAGTAAACACCTACAGAACTCAGGTCTGAACATTACATCCCAGGACGAAGGTGAGGTGGTGTTTTTCTACTTTTTTGTTATCTCCAGAAAACCAATTACATTTTTGACGGTTGCAAATGAAGTAGTTGAAATGATTAGAGATCATTTAAATGAGCTTTAGACTTATGAAAGTTTTCTTGAGAGTTTTGCCTTGTAAACAAATCCTACTTGATAATCCGATTGATCACTTATGAATACCAGCTGGATTAAGAGACTTGCAAAACAGTTTAGTTTGTCAAAGTTAAAGAGGAATGACGTTTCCCACAATCCTCTGATCAGGTCAATGCAACCGTGTAAAGCTACACAGGACTTGAGCTCCCACATTAACAAAATAAACAAACAAACAAATAAATATTTGTTTCCAATGTGCCCTTATACTAACCTTTCAAATGGGCCTTTGAGAAATCTTACAAAAAGTATATAAACACATTAATAAAAACTCATTATTTGTTCTTAATTGTTCTCAGTTGTCTAACAATTGATCAATGTCTTAGCCCTATTCTGCAATAAACTTAAAACACATTATTCACAGTATAGTGTCTTCTTAGCTTTCTTAGCTTAGCTTTTGTTTTTTCCAAAATGTTCAAAATAAAGAACAACCTTTATCTGCATACAGCTATCTGAGATTTATGAGTGTATCGATAATGCAAATTCCAAAGAGTTCAAGAAGAATTTTCAGAGTTGTTGCTGCTGATTAGGACTGGTTTATTTTAAGCAGCTGAATTGGATGAGGGTAAAAGATTCACAAGGTGTGAGAAAAATAAAATGCAAATTGTTGGGTACTTATAGTATATCCAATGTTGGATCAGTGAAGTGTTAATGAACACTCACAGTCTGAGTGGTGATTATTCCAACATGGAATGAAACAACTAAAAAAATACTCCAGGCAAATAAAGGCAATAAGTGTGTGTGTATATATATTACACTTATTATACACACACATATATATATATACACTTATATATTCTATCTATCATTTCTGAATGTAAATATATTTCATCTGAGTGTAAAGAACAACGGGATAAATTATTATTTTACATATAAAATAAATATAAATGTATATAAATTCGGTCAAGGCTCATTAGGTCAAACCTCTAAAGAAGAAACATAAGATGATGCAAAGCACTTAGCTTTAAAGAATGCAGAAAAAATATCCTCACGTCCTTCTTAAAATAACATCCAAATGAGACTTATCATATCTGTTGTATGGCAATAACATTACAATTTAATCCTTTTCAGATGCACACAGAGACATACAGTACATACATATAAGTTCCTCACAGATGTCCTGGTGAAGCAGGTAAAAGCATAGGAATAATTTGAGTGGTTGTTTTCAGTGGCCAGCCCTTTTCTCATAGATGAAAAGTCATTGCAAAAATGCCCTACACACTGTCAGCCATTTTTAATTTTAACTTTGACTGCATTTGACTGCCATAAGAACCACTGTAAGCGATAATTCATAATCCTAACACATTTTCTGCTCTTTTATATCAAATACACATGCTGTCCCTTTAAATCATCATATAACATGACAGTTTTAAACTGTAAACTCAGTAATAAAAACCTGTGCAGGTATTCCTAAATGGATAGCACCATCCATTTCACATATTATGGTCTCAGATATAGGAACACTAGAGGGCTCACATGTATCATAAAAGCAGTTGGAGTGCAGGGCTTGAAAGAAAGATGAGATAATAATATAGATTAGATGCATGACAAACATGCTACTTTTTATATACATATTACAGTGTAAGTGTTTAGAATATCTTACCTAAAGCACAGAGAATAAATGTGGGTTTTGTAAGCATTATAATTGATTGTTTGCAATTGATTGTTTGAGTCATGGGGTACATGTGCAGCTGGCCTACACTGCAGGAGTCAATAGAACCGAGATTTTTCCCTTTATTATATACAACAGATTGTGCTGTTTAACCCACAGTCTCGCTATAGGCATAATCAGTAACAGAAAATATCCCCGGCCAACGTCTAATTAACTAACTCCCAATTCAAATGCCTGTACCTTGTACTACGACTGCAAAGTACAAGTGTCCATTGCAAGCAACTAATCAAACCTATCTAGCTTCCTCTCGGATCCCCCTTTTAAAAAAAGTTACACAATATACAAACATGCATGCATTAAAGCTGGCAAGTTGCTGAAAGACATGCTTAATGTCTCACCATCAGCCTATTTTACAACTTGCATTGCTTTTTTTTTCTTTTACCCTTGCAAACAATTTCGTTTTCTATGCTGACACCCCTCTCTGAATATGCTGAAGCTCCATGGCTGACCTATCTATGCAGTGGGGATGAGACTGGCTTTATGACAGATCCTTTTGCATTGCTGTCTGGGGCAGTGTTGTTTGATTTTGTTCTGTTGTCTTTCCTAAACTCCATTGTTCCTCATACCCAAACTTACCAAAGGCTTATCTGCTTTAATGAACAGTCCCTGACCCCAATCACTCATCACTAAATATGCAAAAAATTACCGTACTGATAATATGAAAAAAGGGGCCAAACAGTCTGAGGGATTTATTTCTGGATTTCTTCATCAGTAAAACCAATGTTTCTCCACATCTTCTAACAATAATAGGAATTTTTACTGGGAAAGTTACAAGACATGATTGAGGGTCAGGGAGCATAATGATAAGCTTTACAAATGTTGTAATGGAATCGGATTCAAAGTATTTCCTCCCCTAAATAAAACCAGAGTAGACTTAATAGCAGTGACCATAATGCAATTCGGCTAGGCATTTATCATTTCAATGTCTTTTGGATTTTAAAATGGGCAAACCTATCATTTTGTTAAAAACTTTACAGAAAACTATGTCTGACTTAAAGGCAATGATGATGGTTGGGTAATCTCTGTCATTCACAGGGTCACTGGTGAACCACTGCCATAAGGACTAACTTGTAAGCCCATAATGAGACATTTAGAGATTCTCTCAGCTGTATTCTGCAGTAGAGTTTACTGCAGGAAGTTGCACCATCTTTTGAATGTATGACATCTTTGATTTTCTCTGAAAGACTGGGCTAAAGATGAAATTAATCATTTATCAGTCATAATGGCCTGGCCATTAAAGGGAGCAATGTTCAAAAGGATGGGCATAAATAAAATTATAACTCAGACTACATTTATCTATTTATCCATTTATGGTTTTGTAGGAGGAGGACGACATGTCTATGTATGTATCATTAGCTTCTACGAAGTAGAATTAGAAGCAGAGTCATTGCTAACATGGAAGAATAATTCATGATGTATCCGAGCATAAACAAACAAAACTAATAATTCAACAAGTCAAACATGTGCAGACATAATACAAAAATATCAAAGTATTTATTTACCTGCAAGAACTTATTTTAGACATGTTTTATGTTATTTTTTAGGCATCGTACATCTTAAAATCTTCATGTAATCTTTCATGTACATCGTACACCTTCATGTAAACGCTCAATTTTGTTAAATTAAACAAGCCCTATTTATTCAACGTTGCATTACATGGTTTTAGGGATGACATTAAATTGGTGCACTGTGCACAATACTGCCTTCAAAGAGATCACAGCTGATGGATCGTGCACAGTGTTAGTTATTTTAATTCTTTAATCTACATGCCAACATACATGCAAGAAAACGGTTTCAGAAACATGGAAGTCATTCTTACATAAGAATCATACGTTAAAACCATGTGAAGCAGTGTAACTGCATATTGAAATATAGAAAACAAAGATACTGGCTTGTGCTCACTAGAGGGTGCAATATGTAAAATGCCTAATTTCAGTGCTTGAATCTGATTGGACCAACAGAGTGAGATCCTAAATATTGGCGCAAGACAGTAGTTACACAAAAGGGTTTTTGGGACACTCCTTGGATTTCTTGATGAATTTACAGACTTTTCATTATCTGTTCATCTGTTTTTATTTAACAGTAATATCACATCAGCTACAGTACTACAGCACGATGTGATCTCGTACGGCCTAGTGCCTATGGCCAAATCACAGCTATGCTGCTCCTACTGCCGTAAAGCACTCTGGCTTGTGCATAACGTCTTTAATAGTTAGGTATGCTAATGGTGCTGTTCTAACATTAAAGCATGTAAGTGCACCTTCTAAAGTATAGCAACTTCAAACACAAAACAATCAGGGTGATAGATATCGCACTAACAGAAGCCCTTACATTATAGGCAAAAGTAATAACTTCACATATACTGGACCATCATATATTCTTGGAACAGACTGAAGAGAATTTTTAATATGATGTTACAATGCTTTTTCTGTCTCACATGTGAGAACCCTATAGTGCTTTTGTATGTTCTGTTTCTGATAAGGTTGAAAGGTCAATTTATTTTTATATTTTTTATTGAGTCTCCACACGTCGATGTATATAATTTTAGAATCTAAACCTTTTGGCCTGTCAAATGCTGCATATTTTAGTAATTTCTAAGGAGGTTGCAAATCTTTAAATGGAAATACATAAGCTTGATGACCATTTCATAAGTAATACAGTTACACGATGTAAATACATATTTTGGAAGATTCTGTAATGCACGTAAAAAGCAATTTTGCAACTATTCCACAAAAACACGCATACAAAAACAATATGGTTAAACAGGTTATTTGATTAAAATTTAAACCAATTGGGGATTATTATATTATAAAAAAGACAGCAAAAAGAAAAGGTTCCTTTAGTTTTTTCCATTCTTTGAATTAACATATAAATAGATTTTGTGATTTTAGGAGCAGAAGGTCATGAATTTCATTGGACAGGTAATATATATCATTAAACCAACTGCATCTTGCAGTATGTGCATACGTGCAGTATGCAAATGTTTATAGAGAAGCAAGGAAGCATCTCTTTCACAGTGTGTCTTTAATTGTAATTTCTGTCAAAGCCTCTGACAGACTGTTGATCTAAAGACCTTGATTAACTAAGCAAGAGATGCAAGGTAAGCCAGAGTGATTCAACAACAACAACAACAAAAAAGAATAAAATCTATAGTGGTCCAAACTAAATTTGTACTTATTTGTATTGAAGATTGTCTGTCAACAACTTTACAAGCTGTTTCTGCCACCACCATCCAAATGTTACTAATTTTGAAGAGGCAGAAGATGGGAACAGAAAATGAGTTCAGGGAAGATAATTCGGACGGGGCTTAGAAATTACATTTTCCAGTGATTAAGCCATCATGCTTTGGCCTCAAAGTGCCACTGCAGGCGGATAAGATATCATAATTGTGTTAATCACACAGAACAACCTTGATTTAGATGGAAGCGCTGAATAATGTTTTGGACCTGAGACTTGAAATCCGATTTTTGCACCCCTGTGGAATGTTAGAGGTTTAGGCTCCACTAATTATTTTGAAAGAAAAAACTTTCAAAATAACTGACTAATTAATTCTCCCAGTCAGCATTTCCTAATGAGTTTGAAGTGGGTCAATACTAGTTATTTAATTGAACCATGAAATTTGTCCTCTTGGGACATTAAATAGCATTGCATAATATATATAAATATATATTAGTTTTAAACAGGTTTCACAATGACCCCATCTGCCATTGGTCAGTCAAACAAACCAATTAGTCTAATGACAAACTCACATCATTGGTTGAGCTAATGCTGCTATGTTGAGTCATAGCGTTCACAACTTTGTGGTGAAACTTTAAGAAGTTAACTGAATCATAGATTCCAACTAAATCTATCAGCTCTGTAATTTCCTCAGCTATATTTCTACACGTGTTTCTTAGTTGATCAATCCATTTCACTGGTTTTCTTCAACAGCTTTCTCTCACATCTCATTCCATCCTGCCTGTATCAATACACAGCCCTCCAGTTAAATCCAAACTGTACATAAGACAGTTACGTGAGCTTACTAAACTGTAACATTTCTGTCTGTGGTGATCAGCCTCTGTAAGAGAGAATCAGAAGTACAATGGAAATAATATAATTGACTAGAGTCCCTTTATTACCAAGTTTCAAAGTCATTTCAATGCTATCAAAAAAACATTAAAAACACATCCGAGGCAGTGCAACCAGGGCTTTCCCAGAAATCTGTGCCTTTTTCATAATTCAAAAATGGACAGGCTACACATTTAAAGCTAAGGATACATTAGGAACCTCATAAGTTCTTTATGGTATCGCATGACGGTCTGGACTAATAGCCTTGACTCATACAAGACAATCACAAAGGTAATGTGTGATTATAATTTCACCTGAATCAACAACTTCTTTCATAACTTTTCTAGTGTTTTTTAACCTTTATTGGTATCACATTTCTCATGTTGTTGTTGCACATTTTTATTTAACAGGTACTTGTTCATGTATTCCCATTATAACCCCATCATAGGACATCCTACCATAAACAGACATAAATAAAAGATAAAATAAATAAGGAGAGTCTGATCGTGGACTGCTCAGAATGGCCACTGCTGTAGCATCAGGTCTTATCATCCCCTTTATTAATTGTATATACTAACATGAAGCATTACTGAGGCATCATTACTGAGACTGCTAAGCTATAAAACAGCAACCATTAAGCAATGAAATAAAATCTTTGGGGATATTATAATTATATAGCATGCAAGTCCTATGTCAATGGGTTTGTGACAAGCATTCAAAATACAGTACATGATCTTGCCTAACAACAACTATAGAAAAAACTGGAGAAGACTGACTTCTAATATCGTCTAAATCATAGTCATCATATTAATAACTGTAAACTCAAACACTGTTTAGTCAATCCTGTCTGAATATGGCTTTTGAAAACATTTTTACTGCAGTACTGTTGTTGTCAAAGTAGCTATGTCTGCTATATTTTAAGGCATTTTCAGCATTCCACTATAATTATTTTTGTTCAAATGCAAATCATATCCTTTTGCAGCTCTGAGCTCTTTTGCCTCTGTGTTGTAGCAAATCAAAGTAAAAATGGAGATGTTTTTCCAAGGTGGCTTTAGCAGCTGAAATAGAATTTAGCCTGAATAGATTCACTCTAATAGACTACACAACCATGCCTAGCCTGGCATCTCATCTCTCTGTGTGATTAAACGCGAACCAATCACAACTGATTTGTAAATTTATCAACATATTACATGCAGAGGCATCCGGTAAAATAAATCAAGCGTCGCCAAATATGTGCATGCTTGAATTAACCTCAAAAGAAAGAACATTACAAATTAGTCATCCGGTATGCAGCCATATAAAATGACATGTGGAATATGAAATGTATGCAGGAAGAGGGGTATCTGGAATGTGTGAATCTGACTACAGAGGTAAAAACAAAAGTTACTGTTTCTAATGTATTTTGGCTTATACTATATTTTTAACACAATTTTGTCTCAGAGAAAAGAAATCAGGAACATTTCACAATTTGAAGTGTGAATGTGACTTCACAGCTTTACACAGGAAGAATAATCAGTGAATAACTTTGGCCAAACTACTATATAACTTAAAAAGAAGTGAAGTTATACAGAAGGCACTATTTTGCTGATGCATTTATGTTTTCTGTGGTTTACATTTGGGATCAGCTGTCACTAACAGCCTTTGTTTGGAAAAGAGCTACATATACATTCTTTAGAATTTCTTCTGTGTTTTATATGAAATACATTTGGCAGTTTGAAACAACAGGAGGATAGAACAACATCATCTCTATAAAATCACATTGTTTGCCCATGTTTGAGAAAGACCAATGCTGAGACCAATTGCCGTTTCATGAACAAGGACTAGGAGGAGTGACATGAACCAAAAGCAGAAACAAATCTTCACAACTGACAAATGCAAACAAAGCACACAAAGCCTCCAATCACTGCAACTAATGAAAGGATTTGTGTAAAGATAAACAATCAAGCACCCCTGACCGAGACGATAGCGTCACACAATTACTTAAATTAATCCCACTTACAGGTGGCTGTACAAGGCCTTTAGTTAAAACTATACCAGAACATTATGCATCTCTTGGGGGATTAATAATACACAGTTTCACTTTAACAAGATTAGCTGTACCTATCCCATTACTAATGTGAAACAATAACTGTTAAAAATGATAGTCTAATACGTGTTGCATGCATATCCAGGAGATGCCTTAAAACGTGTAAAGCACATTTTGGTAACCACCAAAAACAATCCATAAACAACAAATTAAAACTACACATTATTATTATAATTATGATTATAATTACACACATTATAAATACACTTGAATACCCCTTTAAAAGTTTAAAATGGTATGCATAATCAGCCTGCCCTGAACTTAATCTTTACTTATCCTGCTGCATGCTGGGATATCAGCAGTCCACACTACTGTTGCCCATAAAGTACAGTTACCTGTAGTACAGCGAGTATGACTATAGACACGCACATTAAGCACTAAAAGCTTTAAATCTCTATAATCAATTAATCATTCATACATCCCAGAAGAAAAATAGAACATTATGGGAATCATCGTCAGTGCTTGATTTATGGACACTCAGTCCAGTTTATGATGATGAATAAGAACTGAAAGCAAAAAATAAAATGTGATGCTGCACAACCATGTGAATTTCTCAACTTTTTGAGAGCTTTATGAATTGCATATAAATTGGGAAAGCTTCTCCTGCATTTTTAAATGTTTATTTCTTTTCCTGTAAAAACTTCTGGAGTACTTCTACATAAAAACTGGATATACTTCATCAAATATCCAGTATTGGTCAAGCTGTTGTTCTTGCAATTAGTTCTAACAGTGTGTTCTCGCTTGTTATTGGCCGTGCTCTGTTTCTAGCCCCTGTAAAAGGCTATAACCATATGTTTGATACTGGCCAGCAGCTGTCCTTGGCCTTAAGTGGCCGGCCCTGCCAAAGTGAAGCATACACAGAGGCCCTGGTGTCTCACTATGCAAATAGCATAGTGGGCAAATTTTTATTAAAATGTGCAAGAGAAGATGAGTGCTGGATCCTGTGGGAGTTATACTGTCTTAATCACCACCATTCCAGCCAGTCAGATAATAAAGGTAAAACACAGGTTAAAGAAAAAAGACTCAGGTGGTCCATTTCATTCAATGCTTAGACCATTTCTATGGTGGTGGTGGTGGAATTAATAAAGTGGCCTTTTATGGATAATAACATGTTTCAGTGTAAATTACATTGTCTGTAATGAAATCAAATTGGCACTGAAAGTGAAGGACTTATGACTTTCAAAGCCAACATTTAGCACCAAAAAGAATTTGCTGGCCACCTGTCCAGACTGTTTGCCTGCCTTTAGTTCAGAATACGCTGGGTTAGGCTCTATGAACCCAATATAGAGAAATAGATGTTTAAGATAATTTAAGTAACTTTCTGTGTATAGCATTGAAGCCAATGCAAACCTTTGGTAAAAACACTGAGTTTTAAGGAAGCATCAATAGCTAGAGCCAAATCATTGTTTATCAATATCAGTGTTTGATTATGTAGATAACAGGAAAAATGCACAAATTTTATTTTCATGGAAAGCATATATGCATTTCTTTTTTTTTTGGCAGAGGCATTTACACCAAAATTTCAGTCTCACGAAGCCACAGTCAAGCACTTCTCTTTACACAATCAAAATCACGTTAGTCGCTGTCATGACAATTAGTATGCATGTCTTTTATTAGCTGTACATAATCAACTACAATTTTAATTTTACACACGCAGACACACGCAGGAAATGTCTCTGCTTACCCTTAAGTCTACATCTCTGCCAAGACACTGCTGCCTCATGGGAGAAGACACAGTGTGTCTTAGAAAATGGAAGCAAATAAATAGGCA
This sequence comes from Botia almorhae, assembly GCA_036877575.1. Classification (NCBI taxonomy): domain Eukaryota; kingdom Metazoa; phylum Chordata; class Actinopteri; order Cypriniformes; family Botiidae; genus Botia; species Botia almorhae. The sequence continues at coordinate 17,225 of JAZGTJ010009824.1, forward strand.
GACGTAGCACCCAGATACTGCGAACAGACTGTGAGGGATTATCAGCAGCCCAGCCTTATCTTAGTTCCCTATGAAATGGGCTGTCAGAATGGACAAGTTCACAGCTAGACACCATATTCGTGCACAGTGGCCAAACTCATGCACACAGCTCACATACACTTCATTCTGTCACACCTAGAAATATTGAAAATACAAAAATCACAGAAGGAACTTTAACATGTATGCACATAGGGAAAACAATAGTGAGACTAGCAGTGTTGAAGCCTATTTTGATACAAGTACAGTAGGAATACTCTGTAAAATAGGATTACAACCTCCCTGTCTGGTCAACCCATAGCTGTCGTTTTTTAATATATACAGCAGGTGAAAAGGTTGTGAGAATGTTATGTGTCCAATAAAATAAGCAAACTTGAGTTTGCAATTTAACAATCATTAACATGATTGCAAAACAAATGACCAGGCATAAAGGCTTAACAATAATAATAATGTTTTCCAAGGTAACAACTTATACTCTCACCATAAGAGGGGGATGGGCATGTGTGTTTTGTTATGAGCCATTTTCTAATTGGTTAAACCACTGGTACAACTCACCCTGTGTTAAAAATTAGCCTATATACAGTATGTGTACATGCAAACATGTAAATTAAGAGGGTAATAGTTTCAATCATTTCAATAGCAGTAAGAATTCAAAGTGATAACATGGCAACATGACTAATGGCGTGTATAAACATGCAAAAAGTAAACCAGCATTTGTGGTCAATGCATCTACCTAACAAAGTATTTACATATGTACTATTAGTGCATATCTCATGAATAGAAATGAAAATGAGGAGCCTGGGCTATAAATGCTGAGCTGTTTAACTTTAATTTCTTGTGGTGGCATTCAAAGTCAATATAATGGTCAATGGTCCATGCATCCTGAAGGTTCATTGACCCTAATTACACTACATGCACCAGGTCTATGCATCAGTCTGTCACATTTAAAATAATACACACTGGGGGAGGAAACGGTGATGACACATTACACATGCAAGTACAATTAAGAAATGTAGTCCTAGAGACAGAAAGGTCAAGGCAATGCATGCAGTTAAATTAAAGATGAGTCAGGAATTTATGTAATTTATGGTCACCCTGGCTTTGTAATAATTTCTAATTAATAAAACTGTTGTCATGTCTCGTTTGTTGAGTTAGTTAAACACAGAACATTTAGCTTTATTTAGATTTAGGTTATAATTGTTGAGGATCATTGGCAAGCCTCGTGTGCTTTTGTCGGTGGCAGCACATTAGTCATAATAGCGTGTCTTATAGGAATAGTCGGTGTAAAGCAATAACATTTTTAATTTAAAATATCTGAATATTAAAATGTTTGTGATGGCTTAACTTATCTCTCGCAAAGCCTAAAACTTTTTTAAGACACACTATTTAACTTTTGGCCATTTAAGCGTTTGAGGTGTTGAACTGTTACTTGTGCAGGTACAGTGTTTGAGGCGAGTTAGCCTTTGACTCTGCTTATCTGCAAGAATGAATGATAGGTTAATGGTTTAAGTTGTATGCATAGTTACAGGTACTGGTTTAAACCGAATGTAACCAATCCTGTCAAAACTGTTTGGAGAAAGATAAATAAATATATCACAAAAAAATCATAAC
>JAZGTJ010009825.1:0-18870 GCA_036877575.1 Botia almorhae
GACATTATCAGCCAGGAGCGGGCTTGTCTGTCCCCTGAAAAAGCAGACATGCTAATTTTTCTGAAGAAGAACTGTTGAGTGATTTCATTGCTGTGAAAAGTGTTACAAACATCTTGAAAAAATAAAAACAAAGTTTCTCTGAGATTATGTGTTATGTAATCTTGTTAAAATATATTTCTTAAAATAAAAGTATCGAAAAAAGTATCGTTCGGAACTGGTATCGAATTCAGGGTATCGGTATCGGAATCGGTATCGAAAATTTTGGAACGATACCCAGCCCTACTCAGACGACGCAGTAACCATGACCTGACTGACCTGCACTGTTTCTGTTCAGTAGTGTTGTGGCTGAGGACTCCAGTGGCAGGTTCTGGGACGAGCTTCACCATGTGGGTCTGCCGGCTGGCATTGACGTCCGATCTCTCTTTGATGAGTCGGGTAAGCATTCATTGGGGCAGTTGCAAAATGAGGTTATGCAAATGAGGGTTAAAATGCTCAGCTCAGTTTTAATGGCTATGCCAAAGTGTGGTTCTGTTAGTTGATTGATCATAATGTGCTGCTATATTTTAGGTTTGTCCGTGACAGCTGTCTTTTTTAGAATGACTCCCTGTCATTTATGACTCTCTGTGCAGACAAAAAGATCAGCGTTTTTGAAATGGTCCTTATTTACAGGTAGGAATAGTTCTGATGCTAGAACTAGATGAACAGAAGAAGACGACGAGGCTTTTTAGCAAGGTTAAACATCAGATCATTAGGTATGTCTGCAAAACAGGTGTTTTAGTTGTTTCTTGAAGGTTGTGACGGTCTCAGCAGATTGGGCTTGCAGCTTGCAGCAAAGTTTTGTTCCTCTGTCTAATGTGAGTATTGAGACAGTTGGGCAGTAGACACTAGAGAACCAAAATGTGTAGTATCCAGGGCTCACAAAATTTTAAAATCCCTGGTAGTCCTTCGGGCAGGCACTCCCCCGACACAAAAAATTACATACAACATAATTACCAGACCAAATTTGTGAGAATGCAAAAGCATTGCAATATATTTTTCCTCATAAGATAGCCTGATGGGCAGGGCGTAAATACATTTTGGTAGCCCGGCTAGATGACACAATAGCCTCGGGATGTCAGGCTAGCGATTTTGTCAGCGCTGGTATCAGTTCTGTGCTTTTCGGTAAACATCGATACTTAAATATATTAAAACAGTACCAGTACTCATTTCCAGAAGTATCGATACACTGATAGCAGCCTAGCTTTGGTGCGTTCACTCTCACCCTTCTCTCCAACAGCGTGACAACACTACCAGATTGTAATTTATAGTGGTTATAAAGCACCTATTATAAGTGAAAATAGAAACTGAAGATTATAAAAGTCCACACTTCTATAGAAATCAAGGCTTTTCTATGGTTGTAAGCTGTTAAAAGCTCTTAATGATTGTTCAAGTCAGATTTTTAGTGATTGCACTGTAGATCATTTGAAGAAATTAGAAAATGGAACCTGCAGGCTTTTATCAGGAGGAAATATAAATCTTATAGCACAGGAAGACAACACAGTGTAGTCAGACACTTCAGACTCATTTGAGGTGAGGACCATAGATTGTTATTGTAATAAAATAACCTTGAATTGCTTTCCCAACAATAGCTTTGACATCTTTACCTTGTTGGTCTAAAATCTTAAAGGAACAGTGCTACTGTGCTAATTTTCTTTCTAATTAATGAAATACAAAATAAGATCTTGGACGGAATATCCAAGCTTCTATTTACAATATAAGTAAAGCAGAGTGTTGGGCAAAAAGCATGCATATGCTATAACGGCCAAAGTCGTTATATAGAGAATCTTTCTTCCTGGGAGAACTCTCAAACTTTATTTGTGCTTGTGTTCAATGAAAACAAGCTTAGCACTTGTGGATGTGCAGATTTGATGTCATTGGCTGCAAATGGCATTGGTTCTGGCATATCACTTGACCATTCACACTGTGACGCAATTAAAAATGGGACCACAAATTAGACTGATATAGGGAAGATTATCAGTGAATAGCTGTCTCATAGCTACATAATATGACTTCACAAGACTTGGAATAGTGCCAGTTATAGTATAATATAATAAGTCATATGGACTTCTTTTATGGTGATTTTTTTTTCTTTTTTGGAGGTCACTAATATAAATCACCATCCACTCTTATTGCAAACCAAAAACTCTGACATTCTGCCTAACGGCCATGTGCATATCAAAGAAGAAAGAAAATAATACAGGGTTTGAACAAGATGAATAAATGATTAAAGATTTTCACTTTGAGGGTAAATATTCCTTTAAAAGTCTTATGTAACCTTTCGATGCTTTTCTTGTGCCCACAGGTCAGTGTTGGGCCCATCAAAGTTGTGTGTTGTGGTCGAATTGTGTATGTCAAGCGGAGGATCAATCACTGCTAAATGTGGACAAAGCCATCCACTCAGGGAGCACAGAGGTATGCTGAGATATCTCAGCTTTAAGTGACTTGCATTGTGGCTGTAGCTTTAGAAAACCATGAATAAAATAATAACTGTAAACCTTATGCAAATATTACATCACCTCTTCAGAGTGCTTGAAAGGTTATGCAAATGAGGGTTAAAATGCTCAGCTCAGTTTTAATGGCTATGCCAAAGTGTGGTTCTGTTAGTTGATTGATCATAATGTGCTGCTGTATTTTAGGTTTGTCCGTAACAGCTGTCTTTTTTAGAATGACTCCCTGTCATTTATGACTATCTGTGCAGACAAAAAGGTGTGTTTGAAATGGTCCTTAACAGGAAATGCTAGTAGTAATTCATTTAACAAGCAAGGTTAACCACTACCTTAGTCAACCAACTGCCCCAGAGAGATTATGCTTTACATTTGCATTTATGCACTTTGCAGTAAATTATTTAGTTTAAATTATTCTTTTTATTACACCACATATATTCCACAGTATAAAAGATAAGGTGCTCTATAATCTCACACATCTCTATACCATACCACCCAGCTGTCATAGCGCCCATAAAATGTTATTTATATCTCGCTTATGAGCTGTTTAATATCATTTTCCCACATTAACCTGTAGTGGTTCTGGGATTCTGCATATACCTGGGCTAGTATGTTACTCTTCTTTTGAAGCGAGGGGAGCTGGAGAATGGATCTAACCAGCTGCTAAAGGTCACCACTGATCAGCTGTGAAAGAGAAAAGGTCACGGCATTTAGCTGCAGCATCATCAGCTTCATCACTTAGCACCCCCTTAACCCCAGCAACCCCCTCTGATCACACTCCATAATAGCGCTTTACCATTTGATCTCTGGAATTAGTGGCAATGCTGCATTTAGTGTTAAATGCCAGTTTCAAAGATAAATAAATGCGTGTGAACCTGCTTATGGGTATCCACATCTGGCCCGATTTTCTGACTGGAGCTTCCTTCTGACCCAGCGTTAGATAAATGCATGTAAATAGCGCTTTACCACAAGCTGTATCGTGATCTGTTTGCTGTGGGTGCAGAACAGTGCAAGGTGCAAAACTAAATGCGTTGTTAGCAAGATGCTTTATCCAGAGCAGAATTTTAAAGTTTAAGGTTTTAATGGAGGTTGCTCTTTCACAATTTGTCTGAACTTGGTCTTAGATGTGTCTCTTAAACTTTCTTAGATTAAATAAAGATAGATACAAACAAGACAATTGTTAATACATAGAGTTAAAATGTAGATAGTATAGCCCAGATAAGTCTTTTGGGCATGACATTTTTTTTAAAAATGTTTGCGTTCTTATAAGATCAGACAAATGAGATAATAAATAGATATTTGTAATTTTCTTTGAATGGATTACTGGCAATTCTGGTTTGGAGTATAAATACACTTTGATTCTGCTTATGATTAGCTCATCTGATTGGTCAGTCGAGATCCATTTGCTGGGTGCAGAACAATGCAAGTTGTGAAACTAAATGCACAGTTAACAAGATGCAGAAAGAAGCTGTAAACATAAGGGCTGACAGTGTGTCAGGTCTACACATCTCAGCATTGGTTCACTTACAGTGGACAGCTGTTTTATGATCAGCCATCACACAGTACAACGTACTGTCAGACTCGGAACAGATCGATTCAAACTAAAAAGAAAAAACTACTACTGTTTTTTCAGCCCACTGCTGTTATGAAGGAAACATAAGTTAAAAATTGTTAAAAAGTTGGAGTTCACAACAGTTAACACAAATGGTACCTTAATTTAGTTAGAGTGTAATTACATCACCTGACTCATTATTTAACCTTTGTAATGCCATTATTAATTACCTGGCACTTGGCAATAATATGCCACTGTAGAGCTGTAAAGATTTGTGAGCTTTGTGCAATTACCCCTTTTGACTTTTCCTGAATATTTATAAGGTCATTGCCTAATCGCTATGAAGACACAGGTGGGAAAGAACGATACAATATTTTGCAGTGCTGGCAGGGTGATGGAGTTGTTTTTGTAAACATTAATTATATATGTTATCTGAAGGTGTTCTAGCTTTATTATTGCCAGTAGTTGTGTAGTAATATTGTTTATCACAGGATTCTGTCCTTACAGTGGGGTATTAACCCAACAATTGCTTCACTGAGTCAACACTCAATTGTTCTTATGCTCTTAAAATGGAATATTGCTATCTGTGATATGTTTTCAAGTAGGTATTTTTTTACGCAAATTAGGTTTAGATGGCATATGGCATAAAGCATTTCATTTTTAATCCATTATATTCAGTGCTTGCACTACTATCAGAAGTACGCCTTTTTACTGAAACCTTACCTGTGTAAGAAAAAAGAAAACTAAACCTTGGGCACATATTTACATACTGTAGAATTCAGCAGAATTTAACAAGTCAGCATTGGAAACCAAATGTTTAAATTTGCATGCAGTAACAATGCACACACTTAATCCCCTGAAACACACATATGGATAAAAAAAATGTTCTATATGTCAATTTTGGGATAAAAAAAATATATACACAACTTTTGTGAACATGGATCATCCTTACTCTTGAACCCTGAATATTATAATACAACTAGTGAGAGTATTATGAAAGTATGGTACACAATATTACAGCATCTCTCAGTATTCTCTGTGGTCTGTGGTGGATTAGTAGCTTGATGGGATAATTACAGTTCAGTCGATCTGTCATCATAGCATGTTGTCATAGCTTTCGCTGTTAGTCTGACCACAGGCATTATACTATAAGTTCTGATGTCTTTGTTTATATAGATTCTTCTGCTGTAATATTAGTTGCCAGGAATTTACATGTTGATTATGCAATGAGTAGTTAATGCGTAAGGTTTAAATTATGTGTTTTAGGACTAAAGACTGTTAAAGTAATTGATGGCTTCTCTTTGTTAACATGTTTTTTTTGTTAAAACTGCATTGCCAGTGTCTTATGAAATGTACCTCTTTTCTGTCATAGCATTGTTCATATTGTAAGCGCCTTGGAGCATCCATCAAGTGCTGTGAGGAGGGGTGTGATTGCTCATACCATTACCCCTGCGCAGGGGCCGCTGGCACCTTTCAGGACTTTAGGAGGCGTTCTGTCCTGTGCACAGAGCACATTCAGCTAGCCGTCAACAAATGTGAGACTCATTAAACCCTCTTCCTTACCTTTTCACACATGCTTAGAAAAGATTTAATGATAAATGGTTATTAAAGGTCATGGTATATTTGGTGTAAAGTCTGTGCAATTAGACGTGGGTGATATAGCTGATAAAAGTATAGTTCAGTGCATTTTGAAAATGTTAGATATTCTCATAATTTATGTATTTGCTCTAAAAATTTCTTAAAATGGTGATTTTTTTATTCCTCAGAGAAACCACCTATTTGATCAAACTATTCAACCAAACTATCACTGCTTTTTTAAAGATTTGTAAATACAGTAAAAATCAGTAAAAAAAGTTTTGAATCCATTTATTTAAACCAGACTTTAAACCAGACATCATTTTTGCTACTGAAGTTTAAAACAGAAATGGTATTAAAATGTGTCTTAACATTCATTCAAGTCACAATACAAGAAAGGGTTGTAAAATAGCCTAATGACATGCTCCTCAGGAACATTAATGGCTAAATAAAACATGAATTTTGTTAATTAAATTATTTACATTATTCACAATATTGCTTAAGTATCTAAATAATAAAATATATTGGGAATACTTAATATATCACCCAACTTTAGCGGTTGAGTTAACCCTGGTCATGACATAAATTAATTTCTGTGGTTTACTCATTTATTAATAACTATTCTCACGATTTTGTCTACTATTATAGCTTTTTACATGGCCAAAAAATCTTATAGATAGTAATTTTGTGTTTTTTTTGTTGGAAATTAAAAAACGTTATATTTAACAAGGAAAATAGATAAGCTGGGGACTTCATATGACAGAAAAGTGAAAGTGTTACTTGCTGAAATAGAGCCAAGTGATTGAAAGGGACAAGGGATTCATGATATCAGCTGAAAAGAAAAGTTATTTCAGAAGCACAGTAGGTTATAATCTTTTGATAAAAGATGACAATTACATTACAGTTTTTTACTGGAATAACGTGCAGCACCATATTAGTCACAGTAGGATCAGGAAAGTAAGCTTGATGTTGGCTAAAAGGAGAAGCTCTTTCACTCTTACAGATGAAGAGGAAGCAAACTGTGTATTGTGTGACAACTCTGGGGATCTCCTGGACCAGCTCTTTTGCACCAGCTGTGGGTTGCACTATCATGGCACATGTTTGGACATCAGCGTCACTCCTCTGAAGAGGGCAGGCTGGCAGTGCCCGGAGTGTAAAGTCTGCCAGACATGCAAGTGAGTCGCTGTCAACGCATCGTTTTCTGTCCATGTTACTGATAAATATACATGTAATGATCGACAATAAAAAAAATTTTTTTGCATTAGTTCATTTTTCAATGCCATGTTGATATTTTAATAATAAAACGCATTTACTATTGAAACACATTTTACACTTTCTAAAATTGTTTTGGTAGTGGGAATTTAAACATGGGCATATTCATTTGTGGAATGGCATTACATTTTGTGGTACAAAAGGATAATTCATTTGTGTCCTTCAGGGAGCCTGGAGAAGATACTAAGATGTTAGTGTGTGATATGTGCGACAAAGGCTATCACACTTTCTGCTTACAGCCAGCTATGGATTCTATCCCCACCAACGGCTGGAGGTGTAAGGTATGACATTCCTGAAATTCTTGACACAAATAATAAGACACAGCAAACCGTGATTTAAACAGCAAACACTATTAATACAAAAATTAGTATACTTGATATTCGAAAGTGAAAGAAAATCACAAGTGCTGTTTGCCATAATTATATTTAAAGTGACAGCTGAAATTTTTGTAATTGTTTTTTGTATTTTCCAAAATGTGAATTTTGATCTGCACATTGTGGTGCATTTAAATGTTTGTAAATGTGTGTTATAAAGGAGCTTTATAAAAAGGCTTTAAAAAATTACAGTCTGATTACAACATTGGTATTGGCCTCCAATTTCCTAATAGGTGCACTTGTATTTTCTTCAGTGTAATATAGTAGAGCTAATCATAGTTCTGCTCTTGTAGAACTGCCGAGTGTGTGTGCAGTGTGGTACACGCAGCAGTGAACAGTGGCACCACAACAGCCTGCTGTGCCAAAACTGTGTGGATCATCAAGACACAAGCCTCAGGTGTTTGTGTCCTGGTGACATAGATCCCGAAATCCACAAAGACCTGCTTTTCTGCCAACACTGCAAAAGGTACATATCTGTAGCAGGCTTGGGCTTAAAGCAGTTTTGTAAAGGAAATAGTTCACCCTAAAGTGGTGCATCAATGATTTCCCCCTTTCATTTCAGGTGGTTCCACCCAGAGTGTAAGCAACCAGTTGAATACCACAGCACAGCCCAGCCCAAAGAAGATCATTTATGTTCTGTCTGTAGAGGTGCCGGCTTCGAATCAGGTTCTGCATGCACAGCTGTGAAGGCAACCCATGAGGAGATTCAATCGCACATGGATGCTGAAGATGATGCGCAGCGGGTTTCATCAAACGAAGATTCTGAACCTGCCAAAGTTGAACAACTAGAACCTCTCCAGCTTGACAGTGAGATGATGAGTGAAGAGGTGGATATGACTGAAAAACAATTACCTGGTAAGACTGACTTTTTGGTGTCTGAATATAATGAGCATTGCTATGGCTACAAGGTTATCATCGGGGTATTTTTAATTAAATAATCAGCACTTATTATTGGTTGTTGTATGGGGCTAATTCTGAACTTTTATTCTTTTAATCTACAGATTGTGTATTGTTTCTTTTGTAATTTCTTCCTTGGCCTTGAATTACTTGCTACTTGAATGTTATTGGTTTGTTTTTATATAGGTGTCTATAATTTTTTTTTATTTACTGGCTCAGTTTTGGCTTTGGTGTCTTTATATTTTATTTGATGTACAGTTGTCGTAGGACTTTGAGCTCAGCCCCAAGTCTTTAATACATATGCACAGAGGAACTTCAATCTTCCAGGCACATGTTGTTAAAGTGGAGAGTAGGCCAATGTATCCCACGTCGCCTTGTGGTTCCATCCCAAAGAGGGAAGAAATCACTTTCCCGGACCGGACTCTTACTTTCACTCTGCCCGCTTGGTGTAATGAACTCCATAACTCTATCAAGATGGATGAGTCATTAGCTGTTTTCAAGAAACGATTAAAAACTCAACTATTTCGTCTTCACCTTTTTAACTAACACACCGTCACTACCTCTACTTTTATTTAAAAAAAAACATTTGCTGCCTTATACTGTGCTGGAATACCTGAGACCTGTCTATATTACTTATTCATTGTTGCTCTTATTGTTGTTGAAATTGCTTCCTTGTCCTCCTTTGTAATTCGTAAATGTAAATGTAGATGTAAATGCTTACTTAAGCTTTTTATTTAAACTTCAATTTTTAAAAATGACCTTGATAACAATGAAGTTTGTACTGCACCGTTCAGTGCAGATTGCTTTGCGGTCCTGACACATTGTAGTTAATGCTTTGCTAAGAAGCAGTTGATGGAGACCTTAAAAACTACAAATGTAAAGTGCTGTATTGGATTTCAAAGACAGTGTTTACATGTTCTTAAAATTGTAAATGTCTAGCAACACAATGCATATTTCAGACAGTGGTTGGTAAGTTGTCATATCAAATTCTAAAAGTTTTTTGCCACATAAACATTTTAACATTTATTAAAGCTGCAGTCTGTAATTTGCCATTCAAATCACTCAATCAAAAATTGAAGTCAGAGAAATCAGACCCAGCAGCTCAAATTATAAAATTTTATTATAAACTTGCTATTGTAAAACATTGTATAGAGACTGTTTTGAGCACTGATCTGTTATTTACTTGATGAATAACTGATATTTGTTCATTTGTAACCAAAACAAGTTACATATTGCAGCTTTAACATTGTATAACATTATATGATATAACACCTGTACACAACTCCACTTAGATTTTGACATGGATTATGACCAATAGAGTTTTATCCACAATACTCAATGTGCCTGATAATGATTAGAGGCTGTAACCATCTTCTTTAAATACCTTCTATTACTCAGAAGGGCTTTCACTCAGCATTACAGCCCATTAGCAAGTATAGCTTTTCCTGTAATTAAAAAGATGTGATGAAAAATAGAAAGAGGGAGTCTTATTACATGCCGTATCTTGCCTCTGTTGTAGCAGTCACAGGTCTAGATGTAGATCTGATAGAATTATGGTGTATCAGTGCTCTAGTTAAAAAAAACACCCTCTAATTACTTCACATGGAGCTAAGCTTATGGTAATTCAAATTGTCTGATCGACATTCTGGTCAACAATAACAAATAATCATTCGTGTTTTCTTGGATGGCTGGTTATCAGTTCCTGTAGTAAATATTAGATGATTTATGCAATTTGGTCCACGGCATCAATGGATTAGAGTGTTCGAGGAGTATTTCTGTGAAACATTTTTGAGCAGAAGAGAGCAACATTACAGACAATAAATTAAAATTAAGCTTTGTTTTTGCGAAGTTGGAGCCACAAATCACCAAATCACTCTTTAAATAATGACAGTAGATCATCAGCTCTAATAAGAGGTGGTTTACCGCCATCAAAGTGTTTGTTTTCTGTGGAGCTTCATGTTTTTGTGCTGAGAAACACACAGGCAGTATGTGCATTTTTCTACCCTGTTGAGTTGTTTATCCAATCCTGTAATTGTTTCCAGTACTGCTTGGAGCTGTTTGGATTGCATAAATTGATATTCTCTATTGAGTCAAGTTTTTTTTTCTTCTAGAAATTGGTGTAAACGCTATTAGCGATTTCGCCAAGCCAGAAGTCAGCAAGACCTCACATCACTGCACAGAAAATGAAAGAACTTCAGGTACCTAATCTGCTGTCTCTCATTTTAGTGTCACATACACATTAAACTGTAACCAACATCACTGTTATTTGAAAGATTTGAGATTGTGGATAATAAATTTTTGTTGATAGGCTGAAAGTTTAGAATGAAATTCGAATTTGGTAGCTTTCCTATATCTTTTCCCCAGGTTTCTGTAACAATTTGAAGAGTTTGTTGTTAATATTAAACAATTATTAAAATAAATGTATTACTACATTTTCCCTATCTGGCTGTCTACTAACTTAGTTTACTTTTAAAATCCAGCATTACAGAACCGCTAATATTGCCAATGGCTCCTTTCTAATAAATTGCTTGTATTTTTCTCATTTGCAAGTTGCTTTGAGTAAAATGGTTGTAATGAATAAATTAATATGTATTTTACATATGAATACATAAAGGCAAAATAATTTATCACATGTATTTAAAAAGGAGTGGTTCCAACTAAACTGATTAGTTATGCCCCCTTGAGAACTATCGTAAAATCTTCTATAAATACATAGATTTCAAAAAGTCATGGCCTAATAGTTAAATTCCATTCAAAGGCAGGAAGCGATTGATATGCCCTTAAGCAGGGAATCAGGGAATTGCTCCCTGGGTGCTGCAGTAATAGCTGTCCAGTGCCCCGTGCAGTGTGTGTTCACGACGTGCAGTGTGTGTTCACGACGTGCAGTGTGTGTTCACGACGTGCAGTGTGTGTTCACTACTCACTGGACAGGATAAATGCAGGTCACTTTTACTTAACAAGTTGACAACACATTCTATAATAATTCACAAAGTTCATAATAATTCACATTACTTGGCAACCAGAAACAACCTATAGTTAGGCTAATGAACTGAGTTCCTTGGCGGGAAACTGTTGTTCTAATTAACTGTTGTTCATTATTGTCAATGGGTTGTTAATGTTAATAAAATATTTAATAAACACAGGTTTTTTTTGGTATGTCATCATGTTGCTGTTGCCAGCATTACAGTGGTTTTACAAAATTAACAGTTCACGTTGCAAGCTGGAAGCTGATGTTGTCACTTATCTTTCCTCTTGCTTTTGCAGTCACATCTCCTCAAAAGCCAAAACTTCAAGAGGATTCAGAGTCATATCAACAGAAACTGTCTTCTGCTACAGAGTCATCCATAGTCCAGCAGCTCATGACATCCTCTGAAACCGAGATGCCTCCAGAGATGTCAAGTAAACTCTCTGAAAACATCTTCCAGCATGAGGGTGATAGCAAGTCCTGCCAGGAGGAACAGAAAACTAACCAATCACCCACCAAAGAGCCAACCCCAGTCTCAGCTTCCCATGAGGAGAAACCGGTGGAGGTTTCCTTGACAGAGGAGTCTTCTACAAAGACACATGGAGTTTTTGTAGAGCCTGGGGTTTGTGCTGCTAAGACTGCAGCAGTAGGTCAAAAAGAGGAGGCTGAGAAAATGGACTTTGGGGTGCAGAAGCATGACACAATTACTGCGAGCCACGTGAAGGAGATAGACATTGATGGTGATGAACAAAGTTTGGCCAAGCTGAGCACGCTGGTGGAGGAGAGTACAACTTTAAAGGAATCCTCATGCAGGCAACCTGAGGGCTTGCCCTTATTTTTTCAGGTGGCATCACAACTACAGACCCTCCCGCAGGTCCGTGCTGGCCCAGGAGAAGCCATGAGCAATGTGCCTTCATCCACCTTCATACCACTGACTCCAAAAATTGGCATGGGAAAGCCAGCTATCTCCAAGAGGAAGTTCTCACCAGGAAGGCCCAGAGTAAAGCAGGTTAGCCATGTTGAATATTGGTATATTCTGTGGTGCTATTTTTGTAGGAGGGGATATTTCACTCAAGTTAGAAAACACCTATCATCATTTGTTCAAACCTAAACAGCTTGCTTGCTTCTGTTGAAGTTAAGTAAATGATAATAGACTTTTCATGTGTGGGAGAACTGTTCATTTAAATGGCCGTGCAAAGATTACATTCTGTATTTCAAGTTAGCAAATAAATCTCTCCAGTTTATTCTTTACTGGAGCTATTTTGTCATTGCATTTTATTATTTAGCTTTTTTTTAGAATAAATTATTTTAGCTGGAAAACACAAATATGGATTAACTTAATTTTCCATAGGTTAGAACCTCTGTTATAGAAAATATATTTTTGGTGGTACCATGGGTGTGAAATATCTATTAAAAATTTTCTTAGGTTTACAGAAAAAGACTTCTCATACTCAGCCATCAGACCATCATTCATGCATTACATCCTTAACTTTAACACATTCTAATTTAATGAAAGCTGTGTCCAAAGCCACTAGCTGCTCATTGCCCAGTCAGTCAGTAACTTAACAGTGTTTTTTATATAGGCACTTTTAAAGGAAACTGGTATCAGGTTCTGATGACACTGTAACACTACATCTAATGATCTAAAACAAAATTGTGAACTTTGGAGATAACAAAGTGTTTATATTTAATGACTAAAATGCTTATTTTTCAGTAATTTAATTTAATAAGTAGAAAAATTTATTAAATATAGTAAAATATTTTAACCCACTGATGAACCACACACACACAAGTTAAAGGTAGTGGATACATCTATGCTGTCTGTAAAAGTAATTAAAAAAATTAAGCACTTACAAGCGCCTTGCTCGTTTGTTGCCATGTTGACACATGCGTTTGTAAACAAGACAGTGAGTGGCTTTGTTGTCATGGTAACGAAACAAACTGAAAGAACAAATACAACATAACATAAGAACGAAACAAAAAAGCTAAACAAATCTAACAAAATAAACCAAACGAAAGAGCTATTTACACAAACAGCAAAATAAAAGACCTCTCATTCTATGTTTGAGAGAAGTACTGTTATGTATTTTGACTATTTTGACTTTTGATTATTTTTTTTCTCGGTTGAATTCATTCACTCGGCTTTAATGTTTCATATTCTCTGTTAATCATGTCTGTTTGTACATGCATGTATCTATATGTGTTTCTTTTGCTGGCTGTACTGTTTAAGTTGCATGTTCTCGCCCACATTTCCTCCTCCCTCTCTAACCCACCCCATCTTCAGGGAGCATGGAGTACCTCCCACAGACTGAACTCACCCACATGGTCCCATGACCCAACTGAGGGCTGGGACAGGCCTAAGAGCAGGCAGCCCCTCAGCACGGCCGCCTGGATAATCTGTGTGGTAATTACAGCATAATATTTAACAGCCCTGACAAGGGTGTTCACCTAATAACGTCTACACCAGATGCAAGCAAAAACTAGATCATGGCCCAGGTCTCATTGTTTTTCAGCAGTAGTACAGCTAGAATCCCCAGATTTCCTCACTCTCTGAAGCAGGTGTTTGGTGTTATATGTTCTAAACAAGGACATATTTTACCTATTTCAAATAAAAATTGTGACAATTACATACTATATATTGTGATTTGAGGGTATTACAATTTGCTGGCAATTTTTTGCTGCCAAAGAGATAAGAAAGAGCCAGAAAATACCAAACCAGAAAATACCAGCTGTAAGAAATGTAAATAAGCAATTTAACCAAACCTTTAAGTTGGCTTGTAAAAATAGCTTAGTTACAGTGACAATGTATAGTGTAATACAATGTAAGTCGCTTGGGATAAAAGTGTCTGCCAAATGCATAAATGTAAGTGTAAAACTGTGAGAATGTAGTCATAAAATGTTATTTAACAGTTTATTTTGGACCCATCTAATTTGGATTTTGTTCGGACAAGTTTTTGTGCTAACTGTTTTCATGTCAGACACAACTACAGCAGGGTAATGATTGTCACTAACATGGCCCGTGGCTTTGTAAAACATTCTAATCTTTTAATTAATCTAAAATCTTTTATTTTCATCATGCATAGTGCCTTCCTTTCCGTTACATGCCTTGACTTGGGCTAATGAATGATAATGAGTTATGAATGTCTTTACATTGTGAGCTGTAGCTCACAGGTAGGAGCAGATGTGTTGCATGTCTAGGGGTCAGAGGGCCAAGCAATGGCCATGTTGGCTCCGGCAGGGCTTTTACTGGGCTATAGGTCCATCTGTTCCTGAGCCACCCAGATAATCCATCTGGGCATGAGGCCAGACCAGAACCAATTGCATTATCATGGTAGAATCAACGAGCATGCTGGATCATTCACCACATATCAAAAGTCACCCAAGCAATATACAAAAATGTGAGATGATGGAAAGGAAGCAAAGATGGAGAAAGGACAAGTACTAAAGTATTTAAGGGGATAGTTCACCCCCAATAGAAAAGGTGTCAGTATTGGTTTTCCCTCAGGTTGTTCCCTGCCTATAGAACTTTCTTTCCTTAGCAGAACACAAAAGGACAATTTTGAAGAAAAATGTTGAAGGCTGGTCACACAATATAATACAAGTGAATGGGGACTGGATCTGTCAAGCTACAAAACGGCAAAAAACATAAAATTTTAATGAAAGTAGTTATATGATAGTGCTATATTTAAAGCCTTTAATAGCCCCTTTTACATAGTAATCCTGTTAATTTACCAGGAAATTATCTAAATGAATTTACTAGTAAATACACAAATGTGCGGTTCACACTAGCAATGGCTTTTTACCGCTAAAGCACGATTCACACATCAGTACCAAAATACAAGTAAACTCTATGATGTCATTAATCATGAGTGAGTGCCAAATGGTGTTTTAAAACATGACAGGGTTTGACTTACTAAAATGCAATCTGTATGAATGCATGCGATCTGTAATCTGTACTAAACACGCTATCCACGTCAGAATGTTCTGATTGGCTCAAAGCAGACCTTTATGTTAGAGCGTTCTGTGAGTTACTAGTGAACCAGTTCTGCATTTACACATAGCACCTTACAGGTAAATTACTGGTAATGTTACAACATCTCTTACTGCCAGGACTGATTTTTACATGACCTCTTAATGGTAATTTGCAAGTAATTTAAAAGAGAAAATGTGTGAAAGGGGCTCATGTCTTTGTATAAGAAACAGATTGACATTTAAGCTGTTTTTACTGATGGTCTTCCCCTTTCAGTGAGCTGCTAACCAATGTAACCAATCTTTCAATTAGTAAGTTAAACTATATTAAGAGATGGATCCGATGAATGATTAAGACACACATTATGAACTGGATGAAAAGCAATTTACTGAAAAGCTCAGACTCAAAATATTTGTTTAGAAATTGGGCTTTGCTATTTCTCTCATGAACTCATAAAACCTCAATGAGAGCTAGAGCAGATGTCAACATTTTAATTAAATAACGCCTAAGATTTTGGTGTGTTTCACTTACAAAGCTATGATTTTTGTTTTGTTTTTTAAGCTTGAAAGGCTCAGTCCCCATTTGTTGTAATACTGTTTAAAAAAGCAGCCGGTACAATTCCTCAGATTTCTTTTGTGTTCCATGGAAAACAGGAAGCAAAGGCGAGTAATGATGCTTGAATTGTCATTTTGGGTGAGATATTTCTTTAATAAAGATAAACAGGTACTGTCCAAAAAGTTCCAGGGTATTACCATACAATACTGCCACTTTACCACAGTACCAACGGTAATGTTGGCAGAGTAAAATAGATCGCAAGATGAAAGGCCCTATTAAAAAACAAAGTCTTAGTAACAGAGGAAGAAGTTGAAAAAAGGAATGAAATTAGGGTACAGCAAGATGAGAGGTAGAGTAAGGGAGGGAGGGAGATAGGGAGGGTGGCAGTGTAATTCTTGGGAAGGGTTTTCATTGTGACAGGCAAAATGGCGGCCCCTGAGGAAAGAAAACGTGCTCACAGCGTAATAGAACTGAATCCTTGGAATCACACGACCAAGGCCTCTCAACAGCCTTATAGTCATGTTGGAAGCTCCCTCAGATGCCATCTCACACTGCGTGTCACAATCTCTTGATCCACTGTGACAGCTAATTAAATTGAAGTAGACATGTTTGATTTGGTTATTTGGTCACAGTGCGTTAAAGTTGAGCCAGTGGGCCATTTATTAAACATAAACAGAGAAAAATTGCTCCAGGTCTGTCGATGCAAAGTATTAAATTGTTGGGGGTCCTTGACATAGGGGTTTGAAGTGGTATGATGACGAAAAATGAGGATAGTTTTCTTGTTTGTTTGTTTATATTAACTTTGACATGACAGAAAAAGAAGATGAGGACTACAACATCATATTGTTATGTTACTTCATTTAATCATGTCATTCATGTCCATCCGGGTAATTTAAAAAAAATATTGAAGTCAAAGAGCCAGTAAAAAAATCAACCCTTTTAAAATAAGTCAGTGATTATTAGCTATAGCAATACTGTTAAATTGTTGAAAAAAGCCTAAATTCTAAAAATAAATTGGTCTGTTTAATAGAACTTTTGTCCTTATGTTTTCTTTTCTCTGAGAATTAAGAGTTAAGTTAGCTGTCATCTGTCATGTCAACAGGGCAGAGGTTCTGGTTTCTCTGGCAGGAGAAAGCCCAGGGGTTCTGGCATCACAGGCAGGGGAGGGCGTGGTCGTGCCAGAATAAAAAATGGAGTTCCTCCAATCCCAACTCCAGGAGTATGTGACATCATCTATCTGCGAATGCTAGTTTTGGAATAGAATACAAAGAATAGAAACTGAAATTGCGGTATTATGTGTTTTTACTGTTTGTGTGTGTTTTGTATGTTTGTTTGTCCACAGGTAAATGTCATGGAAACAATGTGCACATTCAAGGAAGAGGAAGAAAATGCCATGCACAACACTGTGGTGATTTTCTCCAGTATAGACACTTTCACGCTGAAACAGGTAGCTGTCAGTGCTCTGTAAATGTCTCACGTTAAATATAGACGTTAATCTCTATGGACATTTGTGGCAGAGTAACTACAGAATAGACCTACAAGACTTTAAGCATTAAACTAGTTTCTGCCTTGTTAGTATTGTTTTGTTTGTATTGTTCTGTTAATAAAACATTTTTTTTTCAAAAAAGGTCAGGATTTTCTGTGGTAACCAACAGTGCTGTCAGTGATTTTTAATTATATTGAATCCGTAACATTCCTTTAAAGCTGTGTTTGTGGAGTTCCTATCTTACTGTGATATCTATCTTTGTTTTTCTTTTCTTCAGGACATGTGTGTGGTTTGTGGGAGTTTTGGACAGGGCTTTGAGGGACGACTCCTGGTCTGTGCTCAGTGTGGACAATGTTACCACCCATACTGTGTTAATATTAAGGTGAGCACCACTTAACCCCACATGGAAACATGGCTGTCTGAACAGGTTGGGGCCAGTATATACTTTTGAAACTGTTGGAGGTGATGATGATAGATGGAGACTATTAAGTTATTGTTAGAGAACCTTAGGCAATGTGTTTTGGCACACATCATGTGCCACTTGTAAGTGGATTAGAAACATGTCAAATATGTAGATCAGATTAACTAAAAGCTGTCACCTTTCTCTGATTATCATCAGCAAATTCTGCAACATAAAACAATTGAAGTAGAGAAAACTATAGAATAGCTGTTAGTAGTTAAACTACAGTCAAAGTTCTTCACTGCCTTGCAAGCACAACTATTTCTTTTTAGGAATTGCAAATCTAGTGAAACTAAATGCAACTATTAGAACTTAAAACACTGTCATTTGTGACTTAATTGAGTCTTAATTGAAAACATGAGCTAGATATTTATGTTAATTGCTAAGTAGGGACTTCTGGAATAGACATTAAGCAATAGTGTCATTTTAGATGAGCAAGTTTAGCAAAGAACCAGTCGCTAGTGATATCTGCTAGGTGCATGGCGTTTAAAAATTTTCAGGTGTATGCCATCCAACTCACTGTGATCATGCTGACACATGCCAAAATAATCTTGCAACAGTGATGTTGCACAAATTTTCAGAGCCAGACAGCAAACTGAAGTCATGGTGGGAAAACATCTTGCTGACAACACAGTGCACATTGGCTTAGAACCTCATCCAAACAAAGAGAATACATGCACAACAACCACAATAGTTTGTTCTTGATATTCGAGCCTGTTAGGTCTCATACATTTTTTAATCTGTGTGAACAATGCGTTCTACACTGTTTGGTTGTCAGATCACTAAGGTGGTGTTGAGTAAAGGCTGGCGGTGTCTGGAGTGCACTGTGTGCGAGGCATGTGGTCAGGCCAGCGACCCCGGACGCCTGCTTCTCTGTGATGATTGTGACATCAGCTACCACACATATTGCCTGGACCCGCCCCTGCAAAATGTGCCCAATGGGAGCTGGAAATGCAGATGGTATACCACATCACGTCAAACTAATGGCTTATTACAATTGCATTATAATTTTCTGATTTATAAAATACTGCATATACAGGGCTTGGACAATGAAACTGAAACACTGGCAAATTTAGTGTTGGAGGTTTCATGGTTAAATTTGACCAGCCTGGTGGCCAATCTTCATTGATTGCACCAGTAAGAGCAGAGTGTGAAGGTTTAATTAGCAGAGTAATAGCACAGTTTTGCTTAAAATATTGCAATGCACACAACATTATGGGTGACATAGCAGAATTCAAAAGAGGACAAATTGTTGGTGCACGTCTCGCTGGCGCATCTGTG
>JAZGTJ010009826.1:0-18867 GCA_036877575.1 Botia almorhae
CTCTACAGAACACCTTCACAGAACTCTACAGCACACCTTCACAGAACTCTACAGCACACCTTCACAGAACTCCACAGAACACCTTCACAGAACTCCACAGCACACCTTCACAGAACTCTACAGCACACCTTCACAGAACTCTACAGAACACCTTCACAGAACACTACAGCACACCTTCACAGAACTCTACAGCACACCTTCACAGAACTCTACAGCACACCTTCACAGAACTCTACAGAACACCTTCACAGAACTCTACAGAACACCTTCACAGAACTCTACAGAACACCTTCACAGAACTCTACAGAACACCTTCACAGAACTCTACAGCACACCTTCACAGAACTCTACAGAACACCTTCACAGAACTCTACAGCACACCTTATTTGGGAGATTTGTGTTGCTTACACCATGACTGAGGGGGTGTATGAAGCATCTGTCAAGGAGAATTGTTTTCATTTTCAGGCTCTCTGGTTTGGTGACCCCAAGTTCATTTGTAACAGCATCTGATATCCGCTTCTGTATCCAGCAACCACATCGGAAAAGACCAAATTTGAGGTGATGGTAAAACAACGTGGGATTTTGCACCATGGAGACCCCCTTGAAAAGACTGTGTCAGAGGTCAGTGTGTTTTTGAAATCTATTAGAGAGGTGAAAAGAGAGCCAGAGATGTGTCAGACCACACACACCAAAGAAAAGAAATTACTGTCAAAAGGCATTTTGACAACACAAATAATGGAACATGACAAAGTTTCAGTTCTAGCCCAATTATTCTTTAGAAAAGTAACAATGCTTTAATTTTATGCAAAATAATGTTTTTTTAATATTTCGCTGTTGTGAAATATGAATGATTATTAATGAGATTATCAATGAGACCATTAACAAGATAATTAATGAGACTGTACTAGAACCAAAACCTGGAAACATTTTGAAGGCAAAGAATGGAATTTATTGACCCGCGGCGACCTTTCAGATACGCCCGTCTGATGAAGGAGAAGAGAGTTCACTTGGGTCGCCACCGCAGGGACTTACTCTTTAACGGCACAAGGTCACGGATCTATGCATAATGGACCACTCCATGCCTGCGGCTCATTAGCATGCTGTGAGATGCAATACCCAAAAATCTCTCACCAAAACCTCAATTAAAGCTGTTGGATTCACCGGGGCTCAAAGAAAACAAGACTGCCGGATCAACAGGTCAATTTTCTGTGCAAAATACTGCTGGTGGAGAGCATGTCTAGACGTTAAGCCACGTGTGCTGGGTGATTTGATTAATATCTGTGTTTTACAGGCTTTTTCAAATAAACTGCAGATCTCCAAGCTGACATTCATGAAAAATAACCTGATCCTGGATATTTTTAGGTAAAAATGCACCTTCATTATATAGTTGATCTTTGTTTGCATGTGTGTTTTAATTGTGATTTCCTGTTGTGACAAAACCATTGACATTTAACAATGAGTTTAAATGGATACAAAAACAATTGTGATTTAGAGCTGCAATCCATTACTTTGTTTGGTTAACAATGAACAAAAATCATTTATTGAGCAAGTACATACCAGATGAGCGATTCTAACAGTAAGTTTATAATAGTGATTTATCATTTGAGCTGTCGGGTTCGATTTTGTGGGAAATGTCAGTTTGCATGAACAGAAAGGAGGAGGCCTGGTAAAAGTTATGCACTGCAGCTTTAAAATGATTTTCAACTAGGTGTCAGAAACCTACACACACACGCAAGCACTCCAGATTGGTATAGTTACTGAGATGTGTGACAACTAACCCATTATTTAAAAAAAACAGCATTATTTAGAGCAGGAACTTCCTGGTCCCTTAACAAATGCACCAAACCCTTAATTGTTCTCTCTGTTTGTCTAATAACCGTCCGTTTGTGATAAGTGAGCTCTGCTTTCATACGCAATCTCCTGAAAGTGCATTACAGATGAATGGCACGGGGCAGTTCAACTGTACTGCTGCTGTTCTGGGAAACGTGTGGAGAGAGGAAGCACAGTGCTGTAGATCCTCTCTCAGTCTGAGGGAAGCCGTGCTGTGTTCTGAATACTGATCTGATTATGAAGACAGAAAGGTGGAGGTGTCAGGGGAGTCATTAGGGGCGACACATCTCACCTTTAAAGCAGCAGCGTTTGACCTTAATTACTGACATGAGCCTTTGTAAAGAGAATTAGAGGATGTGTGGAGTGTGAAATTACATCAGTGAATACAATACCACACCTGTAGCCATAAGACACAGGCAGCAATCTGGAGGGGGTGTAGAGATATAGAGAGAGAGGTTCTATAGCAACATACAGTTATAGTGATATAGATTCTTATATTCTATCTATCTATCTATCTATCTATCTATCTAAGTATATATAAATATATAATGAATAGGTGGTTGGATTTACTGATGGACACATGTCAAAACTGTATACTTTAAATGTAACATTGAAATGTTGGCATTTGTAATATTTTAAATCTGTCAGAATGTGTCAAAATATTGAATAAATTATGATTTTATAATGTCCTAGCTGCTTTAGCTAGGACTGTCTGGGTCATTTCATCCAAAACTTTAATACTGATCTTATACCACCTCGCAAGTAATTACAGCAAATATAAAATCTAGATTTGATTCTTTGAATGATTTATAGTATTTTAAATATTATGTCACATGACCTGTGCATCACTACATAATATACAATGTTTCATAATCTTCCCTCCTCACATTTAGATTAAAATGAATAGATATGTTTCTCTCACAGAGAGGTCAGGCAAAGTTAAAGTACTCAGTATTATTACAGTAATTTCTGCAGTACAAGCTGTAATAACAGAGTCTCCACTGCACAAGCATAAAGACTCATTTGAATTTATGAATGTAAGATTTTACAGAGAAACCAATGAGAAGCCACGCTTACTTTTAAACTCTAAAATTAGCTAATCTTTAGCCCCAGGTGATAATTATTTCCCCTCTAGAGCTCAGACAGATGGCAGATTACTGGATACGAGCTGCCTCACTCAACAGAGGTGCTTTCATGATGGGAAGTTAATGGACATCCAACAGTTCCATACATATTACATATTCAATACAGCAGCACTAGCTGGCCTGCTGTCAGAGAGCACGCTGGATTTCTTTCGATTACTTCACAATCCCCTAGTGACAAAAACAACCATTTCATATTTGTGTCTCTCATTAGACACTAATTGGAGAGCGAATCAAATGTTTACTTTGATCCATGCATCATATTTATTTAACATTTAGTGGGACACACGTGGCCTCCCGCAAGTAATTCTGAGAGATATTTCTAATAAAGGAACCTATTGAATGTATGAAAATTAGTGTTCAGTATTTACAACATAAAGCAAGAAAGGTCAAGTGCGTTGACAAAATGATTTTTTTTAAATGAAACTGTTGTGACCGCACGTAAGGTAAGCAAAACACACACACACACGCACACATTTTCGTCTTCATACACTCAAACATGTCAATAAAGATTTCATGGCCGTAATGGCCTCTCGCAATAGAGAGCTCAGCTCAGTCACTGATGTAAGACATCAGGAGTCTATTACTCAACATCTATTAGCATATTAAAAACAGCGTACCCAAAAATGGATATTTGTATATTTTATTTTGTTTCTCACAGAGTTATCCCAGCCTTTAAAAGGTTTGAAACGTAAAACACAATTCAAAAGAACTATTACAATATGTTAATTGTGCGTTTGCATTTTTGAATTGTAAAAAACGTCGAGCTTTACAATTAAAGTTAATAATTAAAATTACAAATAATTAAAATTTTTGAGAAGGTTAAAAACTGAAAAAGTTCGTAAGGTATAAATCACAACTCTTAAATTGTTTGATAAAAACAATTATGCTTTATGTTATGCGTTTTAACAACAGACCATTTGGCTGTTCTGCAAATGATCCAGATAAAAGTGTGCTGACATATCAAAAGTGATCAAAAGTTTTAATTTAATATAAAAAACATATGCAAGTACAAAGCCACAACAACATTAATAATTAATTTGTATTAAATATTGAAAGGTTCGTTTTATTGCATTCCAGGCCTTTGCAAAAAGCGAGCAGTGTATGTGTGCATGCTTGCATGCTATTACCCATAATTCCAAGTGGCGCTCATAAGGCAGTATTTATTATAATAAGGCCATGGCCTGCTGCAGTGCTCTGCCTCTGAGACAGATGCAAGGATGGGTAATTAACACAGCCAATTATGAGAGAATAATCCCACACGAGTCTTACAGAAGCTCACATCTGGAGCTGGATCAAACACAGAAAATGACTGAAGTGGCAAGACCTCAGTCTAATTTAGGCTGTTGTGTACTAGTTTGATCCTGCGTATTGGAGGCACAAATTCCTGTTTTGGTCATAAATAATGCAAATTACTAACAATTGTATTTTTTAGATATTTATTTTGCCGCTCATTAGCGCCAGAGTGTATTAAGGTTTCAGAATTTAGAGTTCAGCTTTTGTAGTCAAAAAAGCAATTAATGTCAGCGGTCTTAATTATATCTATCAAACACCGACTTCCATTAACATCCCAACTTAACAATCAGAATCAATCTGATGTCGTCTCAGAGTGGCATCAGGAAGGCAAACAAAGCTCTTAAATAATAAATGACTCAAAAATGGGTTTCGTTCAATCAGGATTTTACAGATGCGTTATTGATTGCATCGCTGAAGCATGAAACGCTGCTGCAAACACATCTTCATTACGTAATCAGACAGAATTCTCAGTGCAACAGGACCTTCAACTTGAGGTGAAAATTGATTGGCTCATGAAATTTGGAGGTGGGACCAGTAAAGGGCTGGATGACTCAGCTGCAGGCCTTTAATCTCCTTCACTATTGAATTCAGTTTAAATGAAATACATCCTGCTGTTTCGCTCCAGGTCAATGATGTCAAAGCTGAATGTCAAATTCTGAGGTGTCACAATGAAATTCAATGAGATTTCAGCAAACTACGACTTACATTTCAGTCTGTTTGACTTCATGAAAATTAAATGTAGTCCATATCTGTCAGATTCACATTCTTTGAACGGTTTTATGCCATTTTTATTTTTGGACAAAAAAATCTCACTTCCTGTTGTGAAAGAGCACATTGAGTGAAAAATCTTCATTTGTCTTTTACAGACAGAAAGTCACACTGCTTTGAAACGAGGACGATGACAAAACTTTATATAAAAAGAGCACATGCTGTACAATAACTTCAAATATGTGTCACAGAAATTCATACTGCTCAGAAATGGCATGAGGGTAAAGCAGTATTTTTTTATTTTGGGGCCAAACACATTTAAAGCAGCCTGGTGGAAACAACACACCTGAGCAGCTTGTCTGTTTGTTTTCCGCAGGGAAAACATGGACGACATATTGTGTTGTTTTCATAAAGATGTTTTGAGGCTTATAATCCCTTTGGTAATATCAGGAAGCCTCAATCCACAAATATAAATGTGGCCCTAAAACACCTCCACTAATCAGCAGGGAGCTCATGTTTGCACATCTGTTTGGAGACCAATTATGTTTGCGCTATAGGAGCAGAGTGGCCCTGACATCTGGACAATGAGAAACTGTAGAGAACACTGTCACTGATGCATAATGAAATGTGTCATTCAAATCCAGAGCAATAATCACCAACTGTTGTTGCCATGAGCGACTTCTACACTTATCATAATTGGAAATGTTCAAACACTTGTCCAACAAGCCCTGGTGGAAATGAACAGGTCTTTAAACGTTACCTTTTAAAGTGGCTATTACCTACACAGGTGTATATAATATTTATTATATAATATTTATATATATCTGTAGTATGACCAAAATTCAATTCAAGGTATTTGATTTCCATCAGAAAGACTTATGTGCTCAGTTCAGCTCAGAGCTATTAAACATGAGGTTTGAGAGATACAACGTGTGACGCTGCGGTTGCCAGGACCTAAAGGCGCAGTTCACCCATGATTAAAAATATAGATA
Organism: Botia almorhae; assembly: GCA_036877575.1. Taxonomy (NCBI): domain Eukaryota; kingdom Metazoa; phylum Chordata; class Actinopteri; order Cypriniformes; family Botiidae; genus Botia; species Botia almorhae. The sequence goes on from JAZGTJ010009826.1 coordinate 5,969, forward strand.
GTATTTACATACACTTGTGTCATTTACAACACCAGTAAACAGATGAAAACAGTCAAATTTGTGGGTGAACTATCCCTTTAAGAACCAACCTTACTTGTAATTTGAGTAAATATAAAAAATATAGTTTTTATCGAAAGCTGTCAGGTTTGTGTTGGGACAAATAATTTACGGCAGTAAACATGCATGGCGGATGAAAAAAAACTGGAAGCAGCAGGAATGGAAGTGTTTTGTGAATCTGGCCTCTTTTGACTGCTGTGCGGCGCCTGCAGCCGACCGTTTGACCTACAATTAGCGTCTCATTGGGCTTGCTTTCCATAGTTGTTTGATTGACACTCTCTTTAACCGCGTGGATAAGCCTGTTTTAGCTGAACCTGTGTAACTCCAGCAGTATTCTCTTTTCACCAGTAAACGCCGTAATCCACACACAGTCCAATTTTAGCCGGTTGTCTTTATTCCCGCTACATATGATCCCCTAGCAGAAGCAAAAACTCTTACAGCGCTGTTGAGGAGACGTGGCTAAAGTGTTATTTCTGCGTCTGTGTGCTGTATATTCACTCTGTAATAGAATGACTTTAATCCAAAATGTGTTTAGTAAACCAGTATGGAAAATCATGTTTAGAAGATTAGCAAAGCATTCGAGGCCTCATTGCACATTGTGTGTGTGTGTTTATTGCAATACTTCATGTTTTTGCATCACAGGAAACAGGCTGTTGAGGAGGTACAGACTGATGGAGTGGATTTTATGTCCCATAATTGGTGTTTTCAATTATCATTTCATTCAGGTTTCATATTTGAAAGTAATTAACTATATTGAGCATGACTATTCAATGGCGTTCTAAAGCATTTGTGTTTTTGTCCAAATCAGACGTAGCTGCAACAAGTGTCACGTGAAATTGTTGAGTTAGCTCCTCCCACTGTGAAATTTCATTGGGCCAAAGCTAGCCTTCCATTGCTTTGACTTTAGTTTTTTTTGTGTGAGGTATTTTCACCTTAACACGACAGTGTAGACTTATGGTGGTGTTTCTGTCATGAATGAATACATGTTTTGAATGAATCTTTTAAGCAAATAAATGATCCTTCACATGCACTGACTGTGAATTTTGTTCACTAAAATCTTCTTGTTAAGGTTTCGTGTTATGCCCTCTTAAAGATTTGATAAGATTTGTGTGATGTATGATCATAAATGACTCACTCTTTGTGATGTCTGCAACAGAATGTTTTTACAGTTATTTTTGGCATGTTATTTATAACGGCTGCGTGATTCACCTGCACACGTAACACACTCCTGCTCATTCTAACATATAACGGACACAAACCCAAAGCTCTAGTCTAAACACACTTCATAAAAACACATGATAAAGATGATCTGTTCATCCTCAATTCATCTCCAGTATGCACAGCAGGGGGTCATTTTCCTAGAGATATTGTGACACTCTCTAAACCACATGTTGACTGCAGAATGCTGACATCTAGAATCTATTTAAATAGAAGCATTAGCTGTCTGCACAGCTGACATGCCCCTATTAGTAGAGACAATCAGCCACTTTCCTCCAACTCCTTTGAAGCTTGTGAGTAACTAGCAGAAGCCGAGCGAGAGAGGAGAGCCTCAGACAAAGTTTCCTGCAACTTTTAATTGACCAACAAAACACACTGATGTTCCTTCCCAAGTTTTCTCACCCCACTGAAAAGACAAAGATTCTAGACCAACTACATTTTCTTGTAAGAGCTTAGAGAGAGAGAGAGACAGACAGACAGAAAAACAGTGTGGGTGCTAGAGAGAGAGAGAGAGAGAGACAGAAAAACAGTGTGGGTAAAAGAGAGAAAGAGAGAGAGAAAGTTGGTGATCTTAACAATTAGCCACAAATCATCCAATCACAGAGATCTGTGTGGCTGAATGAGCGTGTGTGAGAGCTGTGTGTACACCCTCCAGATTTCCAGTGAATCCTGATAAGTGCACCACCAGCATCTCAGTTACTTCCTGTTTCCATAGTAACCATCAAACGCCTCCACACTAGGGAATTTCTGATATTACTTATTCTGTCCAATAGTTATCAAGGGTGACGATGGAGCAAATTGGCTTTAAGAGCAGATTGTTTACGACGTCTTTATTTGAGTCAAGCGGTGCTGTTTTCCACACATGGAGACAGATGCTGTCGTGTGGGAGAATATAAATAAGATCACAGGTTTGCTTCTCCCCCTTTTGTGTTTTTGGCCACCAAGCTTTTGGTTTCTTGCTCTTTATTGATGAGTTAATTACTGCTTTTGTGTGTTAATGAACAAATCTGCAGCCAGCGATAAGGCGCGCCGGATCCAAGACAGATTTATAAAGCTAATTAACTTTTCCTGGGAACCTCAGACAAATACTACGATGGCTATACTGTGGTGCAGTGATAGTCTATTATGGTATTAGCATGGTACTTTTATATACCAACGGACAGTACAACATACTCTTAGTAACAACCTAGCAACCCCTTAGAACACCCCCGCAACAGCAAGGCAACACCTTGGCAACCATCCACAGCAGCCTAGCATCATGCCACCTCTTTTTTTCAGACAATATAAAAATGTTATTCCGTAGCATTATATATGATTTAAGTATAATTTTTCACACTTCAAAAGTCAAATTAGGCAGAAAGTTACGTATCTCATACAGTATGCATGTTTGAAAATGTTCTGCTGTCCTAACACATCCTCCTTGGCTGTTTAATGTTTCATTTAGGTATTAAAGCAGATGAAATATGATAACTGGACCAAAATATCCTCCCTACAAGGATGCGACCCCGCCCACTACTGTGTTTAATGGGCCAGCTCTCTGACACAGCGTTAACTGCCCTGCATAATGTCCCACCTGCGGGCAGAACAGACTCACACTAACTGCATTACAGCCGGCAGGTGGACGCAGCATATCTGCAGGAATTCAGGTGTGCGAACACAGACGCTCGGCTAATGTGATGGAAACACGTACGTTTCAAGGTTAGCTTTAAGGAATAATGATGACTCAAGCTTAGACTGAAATATTTAAGAGAGAGGTAAGGGATATTAAACAGCCCTTCCTGCAGTTTCATTCCATATTACTTTTGAGGCGCATACACATCAGTATTTTGTACCACATAAGGTTGCTATTAGTGTCAGAAGCAGTGAAATATTAAAGACGTGTTGGTGAATTATCATTCAGTAAGTCACATTTATTTCATGAGTCACTTGATATACTACATCAGAACTCCATACTAAATCTTCCTCTGATTGTGATCATGTCACAGGAAGTGATGTCATGCTGCCTCCACCCCAATTTTGTCTACAAATGTTAGTAGTTTAACCAAATAACCAACCACTTATCATTGTCATTGTTTTATGTAACCTAAAATTTCTTGAGCTATATTGTTAACATTAGCTAAACATATTATCTATAACGAAGATAGTCTGGTTTGTGCTGACACATTTTTGATTGACCATTGTTGTCAGATTTTATTGGTGTGTTAACAAATGTTTTAAAACATACACTTGGCAAAGTGTTTTATATATTTGGCATTCAGGTAGATGCAACTGACTAGAAAATAGCTGCCTGGAGGTGTTAACACGATGGCCACCAAATGGACAGACTCGCACGAGGAATCTGGCTCTGCTGATAACACGGCTCTCATTATGTTGCCCTCACTAACTAGCTCCTTAACTCATCACTCATGTGAGTGATTGGCTGGCAATCATCATTGTCAGAGTCGATTTATGTACATTTACATTTTAATGAATGGCTTCAATCACCTTTATCACATTTCGAAAGGCAGCACTGTTCTCCTTGACCTCGATTGCTGACTGGTGATTTACACGTGGATGTAATAACCCACCTGTAACCCTCTGATCATCTCAGCTGTGTCCCCATCCCATAATCTATGAAAGGAGCTCAATCAAAATAATTCTGTGGCTAATTCTTCCTGGGTGACCTGTGTCGACCATGCGCTGCATGCCATGCGTGTTGAAGCTGCACTGCAGTGGAGATGAAAAACTGCAATCTATGAAACTCATGAAATATTTAGCAGCGTGACACACACAGACCTTTGCTGGTCCAGTTCATTTCAAATGTTAAATGGCCTCAGAGCAGTTATGGATGAGAGTCTTTTTTGGTTTTTCTGGTAGAGTTAAAACACACCTGCTTGAACAGATCACCAAAACACGATGAAGTGCACGATACACAACAAATCTGCTGTTAACTGTAATCATTAAAAAAATAATAAAAATAAGTGTACTGTTTTTCCCATTCCCACTAGATCAATCATATTTATATTAAAATAATATAAAACGGCTGTCACTTTACAACATGCAATACAGAGGAAGTGACATCATATGAGCCCCGTTTCAAAGTTGATCAGCATATTCACTTTTAAATGTATAAGATTTATCAGTCATTCACCCTTTTACTTCCATTTTTAAGATAAAAACAGTTTTGTCATTATTTTGTCATTATTTTGACAATTCCATTTGGTGGAGCTGAAATGACCTTTAATTACCTTGCACAAAAATAAACACCTTTTCCAGATCAGACCCTTGTGTTACTGCATGACCCTTGTGTTACCGGCTGTCTCTCAAACCTACTGTAACCTCCAATTCAATGAAGAGAAACCCAACAAAGAGAAACACTGTATTTAAAATTTCTCTCTGGCTTTCAACATCTGACTGGATTCCATTTTATGAACTCTCTCTCTCTCTCTCTCTCTCTCTCTCTCTCTCTCTCTCTGTATATATATTTTTCTTCAATTCTCCACTTGCTTTGTGTTTTCTTTCAATACCTCATTGCAGACACACTGAACTGTCAGCCAATATCAAGAACAGATTTCTTGCCAGGATGGATCTAATAATCGATTCTTATTCAGGAGCAGCAGAACCGAGGAATTTCAGAAGCAGATAAAAGCTGCCCTCACTGGCGCGGGTGAAGACCCCCCCAGCTTTATATCATACCTCAGTGCTCCTGTCTAAATGAGTGCCATGACTCAAATGGCAAGAGCACATTTGGTCCGGGAACAGCATCTTATGAAGCTATATGGCTTAAAATGTATCTATTTTTAGTGTGTGTGTATTTTCCATGACAATAATATCCTTTCCAGAGAGCTGCTGGACAATTAATTAGCATCCAGAACACATAACCTTTGAAGATGATTCTTTCTTATTATGACTGTAATTATATTGGATAGATAACTGCAGATATAACCCAATAGCCTTTAGCAAAAGTGAGGGATAACAACCAGTAATGCAGTGAGGTAATCAAATGAGCAGCCAGAGGTCGCACAGTAATCCAAATTGGAAGATTCATGAAGCTCGGAGCGATTTGCATGTGTTCAAATATTTAAAGCGCTAAATTATCTGAGCACGATCTAGATTAGAAAGCACACAGTTATGCCTCGTGGTTCAGCAACATTTAGACTAACATGTCATAACATATAGCCAAAACGACTTTAATTAGCAGAAAATAACTGTGAAGAGACAGAACTGCTTTCTAAAATGTAGATGAAGCCAAACATAATGAGAAAGCGTGTTTTTAGTGCATTTTTATCTGCGTGGTGTACTGGTTTTGAGGTGGCTGTTTATTAGCTCATGTGTTTATTATCTGACTGATGTCAGTTTTATTGTCCACTCGATTACTCGATAACTCGTAAGAATTATATGTCTGATTGTATAGAAAACTAACAGCATTCTTGAATCAGTTAAGACAAATGGTGCTAAGAAGGCCCTCAATTTAATCTGAATTCTCATTTGAATTATATATTAAGGGTAAGGTGTTTTCCAGTGAACAATTTTAGGTTGTAAGAACATTTCCCTAAAGTAACAAAAGTTCTAAAAATGTTAAAAAAACTTTTTTTGATCCTGTATTGTTTTTAAAACATGTTTTTTCAATGCCAACTTAAAAATGACACTTTTGATTTATAAGTTATGTTAATAAAACATTTCTAACACTACTAAAAGAACGATTGACAACTTTAGGAGAAGTTTGAGAGAACGCTTAGAAAACCTTAACTAGGGTTCCAGAGTTGTTCCTGTCCTGAACCCTATATATAAGCCACAGTAACAGTGATGCTTTTCTTAGAACACTACTCTGAAAATGTTACCATTGTTTCCCATCCTCTGGGCTTTGCTCAGCTTATGTAAAGTTTGGCCACAATTTAAATGAGTAGTTTACTTAGACTCTCAGTTTTATACATGATTTAAAGCAGTAGTACTAAACCTCAAAACAGTCACAAAAAGAATTACACATTAAGTATGTCAGCAGTGCATTTCAGAAAACAAACAAAATTAAAAATAAAGCAAATTAGTCTGTATAGACTCGATTTATACACTGCGGCATTGGACATATGCAATTTACACACAGTCTTGTGTAATGAGAAGTTATGACAACAGAAAACATTTTGAGATGCAAATTTGATCTCGGCTGATGAAAAGTGAGAATGCTGGAATAACGTGTGCAGGTTTGGTTCACTTCAGCATAAACATCCTGATTTTCATGAGTTTTCCAAAACCCTCTCCCATCCCCCCCAGCTGCATTTCCTCTGTCCAAACACCAGGATTACCGTAATCCTTGCGTCACAATGGGACACCTGCCCGGCGTTACGAAAACATCCTGCCAGAAATGTCAAATGCGACCAAAACAATCAATTTCTAAAGAGCTGACATAATCTTTCCCTTTACCAAGTTTGCATGAGAGAAAATGTACGCTTGGGTATCAACTTTTGTAGTGCCTGATTACCTAGAAATTATATTTTATAACAGGCGAAGTAGACCGCCGTGGTGTTGTTGCTAGCATTGTTAGCGTGCTCAGTCACATGCTAAGAAGGATCCACTTTATCTCGAAACATTTGTTCAAATGTCTTTGCCAGGCAAATTTGAGGTTGCCAGAGCCTGACAGACTGTTGGCCAAATGCCGGGAATTAAAATGAGTCTGATAGCTTTGGTCCAGTGGTTGCGAGGCTGTGCAAGGACTTTCAGAAAAGTGCAGTCAAGCAGTCTTAATGTCAAGCCAAAGCAGCAGATAGAATAAACTCTTGTTTGCACAGTGTTGTTCGTGTATTAAAAGAGTTTGGGATTTTATTTTTAATACGATTAAAGAAAGAAAATGACGTTCGGCAATCCAGTGAACATGAGTCTCTTGCTGTGGAAGTTATTGCTGTGAGTTCTACAGGGTCTTAAAGTGTGACAGAAACCTTGTCTCAGTAAATCTTAGGATCTCTTAAATACACTAAAACATGTCAGATGCAGTTAAGCATATTTCTGTATAGTTTGACTAATTATCTTACCTATTTTTGATATTTTAACTTTTTAATATGTTATTATTTTGCAGTCAAAATTCACCTCATTAATTTGTGACAAATATTTTTTGTAATCGTACAAATCTGCCAAATTTTAAAATAGTGACATTTGGCTACCTCCTTCCATGTAAGCCTATGGGATATTGTTTTGTTTTGATCATTTACAAAAGAAGCAGCACACCCAAAATATAAAGCCACACAATTCGGGGTATAATTTGAATAAAATATTGAGGGATTGTTTAAATCTCTAATCCCAATATATATCTGGTTTAATTTAGAGATCCAGTGCGTTTAATTTACTGGACTGGATTGGCTTTTCCGTTTCCAGACAGACTAACAGAAGCTGTGGATGTGATCAGAGTAACTGAGGCTGCTCTGGGTTTGGCAGACTGATGCATTGGCTTTAGTTTCTGCACTCTGTCCACACCAACATCAGGGACGGTTTTCTAATGCTGCTGTATCTGTGGAAAATGCTCGGAGATGTCAGGCAGAGAAGACATGACTCCTGCCTGTGGTGAACACCAAGAATAAAAACAGAGTCCCTCCCCATGATTCTCTGGTGATGATAAGGCCACCTGACCGCAGGGCTTCAACACAATGCTGGACAGAGTCTATAGAGACAGTTGGGAGATACGTTTGTGCCTTTTGTATTGTAAGAACTGACCCGAGGCCTGTGGATAAGACTGTGTCACTGTCAGACAGAGGGACAGAAGATACCTTACAGTCAAACATGCTTCAGAGCAATGTCAGCATCTCGTCATATAAACGTTATTCAAATAAAACGTGATATGCATGAAATTGACGTAAAATTATGAATGTTTACTTGCCCTCATGTCACTCTAAACACTCATTCAGTCAATTTAACAGGTGGTCTGTGTATAACACTTGTATAACGTTTGAAAATAGTACTCAACATAACAGTGTTAGGTTGTCTTTATTTAATGTAGTTATTTATTCACCATCTGTATGTATTAGCTGGAACAGACAGATCTAAAGGCCAAAAAGTCTTCAAATTAAATTGACTTATTGTGTTAATTTTATTGTGTGTAAAATTGTGTTATTTGATACTTGAAGAGGAAGAAATGGCTTCAAGTGGGCTGAGTAATTACCTTGTTAAGCAGCGTTTGAATTCCTGTGTTAGGAGACAAAAGACTGTTTTTATGTTTACCAAATGAGCAAACCCCATGCGGGGCCAATGCACTTGCAATTTTTTTGCGTGTAATTGTTATTCCGCACTAATGGTAATTAAGGACTTTATGAGCGCGTTTCAGGAACAAATTGTACCGGTAAATTGCAGAACACCTGTGTGTAATTTTGCACAGAGAGTTAGAGAGGGGAAATGATGAATAATGAACATGCGTTTGTCAGCGTCAACAACTCGCAGTAGATCGTCAGCGCACTCTGTCCAGGTTTAGGATCAGAGTTTAAAGAAGAATCGAGTTTGTTTAGGATCAAAAACCCAAAAGTACGAGATGTTGCAAAACTTTTACGGCTTTTATGCTTTTAAAATAATTTTTCCAAGGAAACGGCATTTAATTAAAGTAATGGCTTTCCTTGAGATCAATAAACCGAGTTGTAGTTTGTTGTGCTACTTGTAACAGGCGGGAAACCTCAGCGATGCGTCTTTGTCTTTAATACTTTGCCAGATGTGCTTTAGCGCGAGTCAGGGAATATTAATTACCCTGTAAATATTAGCTGAGAACAAACTCTTTCTCTCTTTTGTTAGTCTGTCTTTCTTTCTGTTGTTAGCTGATGATGAGTGAAACAAGCCTGGATTACAAATGAATTAATGAGAGAATTCAATTCCCACCTGGTTGTAAATGGTGAATCTGGATCAAGTTGCGGAACTAAAAAAACACATTGATTTTGGTAATAGGGCATTAATAGCAAATGTACAGTGTGTGTTCTTAGGTTGTTAGGCAATGATATATGCTTCTGTAGATTCACAAAAGAGGATAAAATACCTCTGGTGACTGCTGCGTTCTGTTTTCTGAAAGACTGCAGGAACACGTCTCAGGTACAAACAAATCATCTAAAGTTCAGATTAATCACTTTAGATTCGCTCTTCAGTTCAGATGAAGGCAACAATCCTCTCAAAGGGCCTGAGAAAGCTCTTGTGTATAAAAATGTGATGATTTATTAATTTAATGAATGGCTGATTAATGGAAGTAAAAGCCACTCTGGAAACCTGCTGTTTTAATGATCGGTTGACAAGTATGAACTTTAAACTTGTTTGAGGTCATTAGAAAACTAGTTTTACTTCAGTTCAAAGTTGAAAACTTGTTGAAAAAATAAGCTTTTTAATAATTATTTACACATTACTCAAATATGTTATTATGCCCAGGTGTATCGAACAGAAAATGCAGTTGCAAAAGCTTATGGCGACGCTTCAAACATACAAACAGCAGGTTAAAAATTCAATTAAATTCTATAAAACATTTGTCTTGTTTTTATAGTAAAATGAAAATAAAATGACTCAAAAGAGCAAAATTTGCTCATGCAGACTTAAGACAGACTTGCTGGGTGCAAAATCAATGAATGAATGGAATGAATTGCCATTTGAATTTAGCCAGAGAAAGTATCCATTTATTTTTATTATACACAGTTATATTTATCTACACAGTGTGTTTTTACTGCTACACACGGACCCTCAGGACCGCACATATTTATTTATCACACTGTGAGTTTGGAATGTTATTGTAATTACAAATAATTTGCATGTATTTCCAAAAGAACTTCTTAAAATGTTTTAAAGCGGCAGCCATTAGCAGTTTATATGTGATAGTAATTAAAACACAATCGACCTCATAATCTATAAAGTGAAGTCATAGTCTGGCGGTACAGTTAGTATTCCAGCCATGCCCACCGCTGGCAGCATTACAGATGCGAACACCACGCCAGTTCAATATCCACAGACTGACACTGGCAGCAGAATGAGAAGTATTGAACAGTTGAGTGACTTTCAGCCTGGCCTCATCGTACACTGCGAACTGTCCAGCTGCTCTTATACTGGAGAAGTGGACACATCTAAAAGTAATAAAAGCTTGTGGAAAACAGTCTTGACAGTCTTGGATTCTTGACAGCTGCAAACACTTCCGATTTTTTACCTTATTTTTCTTACTGAAACGTTTGTAATGTTGGCTAAAAGTCTCTTCACATCCTGATAGCAATCACTGAAGTGTAAAGTATAAAGATAAGTGGTCTAATTATGTTTATATAAATCTGTATCTTCTGTGAAAGGTGGAGGACCTTAAAATGTCCATCCAATCATAGGATGTCAAACTATGTATTTGCATACCTCTGCACACTATTGGAGAAGGAGTGGCTTTGGAGAGCACTTTCAACGCTAGCTTGCAATTACTAGCCTCTCTGAATTTGTCTACCCCACCCTCAATTATCTGACCATATTTATATTATTAATACACAGGCAAATGATCAACATGATCTCAATGTTACTAACTGTACTTTATTGTATATTATCTACAATGCGTTGATTTGTACAGTGTTAATATCACTGAATATGTGGCAGCCTAAGTCTCCATTCGCACAACAAAAGTAAATGTAGACTGTGTCTGTCAGCCACTAACATTCTTCCAGTTGTAATTTTGTAGCAAAAATTTGGCAAAATTCTTTGTTTGTCACCATGACAATAACTGGTTGTTTTGTTTAGTCAGAGTGAGTGTGTAAGAGTTTGACCCTTCACATCTAACCTCTCTCCGCATCACTGCACCACTAACACACAACTGATAGATAACTGAAGCCCTTCTGCTTCTCACTGAAATCAGATCCCTACAGAAATGTTGTGATATAAAGTGCAAATCCGTCCCAGAGGAGTTTATTACTGCAGCAGATGGGAAATCAGTATTTATGACAATTATTTTGGAGTAAGATATTCAACAAGCAGGTGCCCACGTTTATTTGGCTGTAAAAACTTTGCCGGAGTAAAAGATGCGATATATGATTTATTATCTGCACCGCCGCAGGATTTCTCTGCAGGAATCTGGATGTTAATGCGCTGGCAGACCGAGATCCTGCTTGTTTATCAGATGTTTAACATATGGAAGCATTGTATTTAAAAAAAGGTTCAGACATAACTAGGGCTGCATGAGGTTGAAGAAAAATAACTTGCTAAATGATGTGATATGTTAATGCATTAAATGTATAAAATCAATTAAAGTTATTAAAAAAAATTTTTTATTTAACTATCAACATTATTCAGAATGAACATGTGCAATGTTGTGATAATTACGATATACTGTGCAGCCCTAAACATAACTAATGTAAGCTGTACACATAACATGTAACGTAAACATAACTAATGTAAGCTGTAAACATAACATGTAACGTAAACATAACATGTAACGTAAACATAACTAATGTCAGCTGTATCTTCATTTTCTGATTGCTTTGCAGTTTCCAACCAGTTCTAAAGCAGATCTTTATCCAGTCAACATACTCATCATATTTCCTCTAAATTATTGATCACCTTCAATTTTCTGCCCTGCCACTTTTCTTTAGCCTAATAAATGCATTTCCACAACAAAAAAAACAAATAGACCCCAGCACCCCACCTTTGATAAAAACATCTGTATTTTTCATGATGAATCTATGACTCTGCCCAGAACTTTCTCCTCCCCAGAGGGTCTCCTGCATCACTTCTGAACCCGTTTGTCCTATTTTCTCCTCAAGCAAACAGAAGTTCACTCAACAGGCGCTAATGTCTTCAGAAGTCTGTCACTCCCTCGAGCCACGGAACGCAGCGTGGACCACCCGAACCTCAGAGGAACTCAAGGCTTCTCTAACCTCTGCACTTTTCTCCTGCCTCCAAATTACCAAACTTTAAAATGCTGTACATCTGGAATTGGTGATAAAATTGTTTTTTAAGGGAATCGACCGTTGGGGTATAGAGTCACTGGAGAAGGTTTGTTCAAATAATGTACAGCATGGCTAAACCTAATAGTAATGCAACAGTAACAGATTAATATTTAAGGCCATGTAAGGACATGTATAGAGAACTAAGAGGACATCACTGCAGTGTACAAGTTTTTCCAAGATCACTTGATTTTGAAGGAATAAAACTCCATTTAGATCCATTTACTAAATGTAGAGCATTTAGAATTTATATGTGAAACAGGAAGACGTGTGAGAATAATATTAATTTCAATAAAGAGAATAATTAAATGAGTCTCTTATGAAACGACTTTTTATTCATCTGCATGAGGACAGATAATGTTTAAGGGAGTGTCTTGGGAGGTAATGTACTGTAACTCACTGTATGAATATGAATAGGTGAAACTGGAATAGAAATATCTCAGCACAGAAGGTAATAATTAAAAGGGTTTTAATGAAGATCCTGATGTTATGACCAGGTCCCTGTCACTCACCAAGTGCCAAATTCAAGCATGTTTTCATTTCTTGTAAAGAGCTTTTGAGGAAGCCCAATGCAAAACTGCAAATTTCAAACTTTCCACCAATGAAAACTATTTGTGTCTTTTTACATCAGTGGACATTTACCCCTAGATAAAATATTGGATGTATATGTTTGAGACGAGAAACAGGCACTACATAAAACATTAGCCATGCCAGAAGACCTAAAGACCCAATTAAATG